>JAILXH010160273.1:13905-27959 GCA_023558415.1 Piaractus mesopotamicus
ATAGCCTATTGTTTTATACAAAACAATTGATTTTTATTAAAAAAAAATTTGAATAGTTCAAGTATTCAGTGCCTATTTTGCTGTTGAAATTTTGGCATATTTTGAATAAACAATGACCAGTAGGGATCACAGCAAAGCGTTAAGTAAAAATTAAAGAAAAACACAGTTGGTTCATGGATCTGTTGAGATTTTCAATATGGCCCTTTTGGTGGTTGAGTTTCAGACCCCTGCTTTAAACACTGCAATTACTGCATGTACTGCTTTAGTTCTGTTATTCAGACAGAGGTTTTGCCTGTAATGAAAGGCTCGTTATTTGAAGCCGTGTCAAACAAGCCAATGACGAAACTAAACTAAAACTCTATTCGAGACTCGACAGATTTGTTACACAGAGATTTGAGACTCGAATTGGACCCACTCCCCAAAAACTTCAACCTCAACTCTGATTTGCTTGAAGTGACTTGTTAACATCTCTGCTTGGTATGAAGAGCAGGTTTTACCTAAAAATTATGCACATTTACCTAAAAATAAAAGCACATACTTAAAATCTTTTAAGCCAAAGAGAGAAAGTTTTGAGTGCTGATAAGTGCTGTGATAAAATGCATGGAGGATTGCATTATTCACAAGGCAGCACTGTCACAAATATTTTGTCATTTTGTTTTTTATCAAAACAAACCCTCCTTAGCATGTAAAGAAAACTTGCATATATGCATTAAATTTAGAAAAGTTAAATGCCCAGAACACTGTATATTAAACATGAAAGAAACATACTCAAGTGGAAAAACTTCCTACACTATAAAAGGCAGGGCTTCATGTGCTGTCAATAGGATGACCCACTGTTCATCAGAATACTGCTTTTAAAATTCAGATAATTCTATTCATTCCATTTTGTAAATGCACAATTGAAACCGCAGTGTGAATAATGCCAGCTCAGTACAGTATGACTCAGCAGCACCATAATAAGAAAACCACAAATGACAATAAGTAACACTCACCATTGACTGCAGGACTCTGGGAGGGTCTAGGTGGCCGAGGCCTGGGTACAGGACGCGCAGGAGGGGAGTGGTCAAACACCCTTCGAGGGGCGGGCACTGGTCGACTTTCTTCCTCTGCACTCTTCACTGGGGTTGGGGGAAGGGCACCATTGGTTACCTCTGTTGTTGGTTTTTGCTGCTCGTTCTCCCTTTCCTCTTCCTCTTCATCGGACTCATCAAAAGGATTTGGAGGACTGGAGGGGCGAGGTTCAGTCTCATCTTTTGAGCTATTCTCAGCTTCTGCTTTTTTCTCCAGCCCTCCTTTCTCATTCTGTACTTGTTCATTTTCTCTCTCCAGAGTGTCTGTTTTGGGAGAGTCCGCAGACGGAGCAATACTGTTGACTTCAGCATGACATGGAAGTGTGTTTTCCGAACTTCCTCCACTGGGAGGGATTTCACAGCTTGCGTTTGACGCTACTGGGCCAACCTGCTTGCTCAGATCTGGACGACCGTTCTGACTGGTTGAAGAAGTCCTAGTAAAGTGGTGTGTGCAGACCAGGGACCCAGCATCTCCAATGAGTTTGTAAGAGCCAGGCAACAAAGTGCTGCTGCATTCCCTACACCTGTAATTAAACAGGAAATTTCTTCATAACTTAACAATACAGTTATGACAGTAGGGTCTGACATGTGGACAGCTACATTCACGTGGTATCATTGGTCAATATTGAATACATTGTGATATTATGACCAAATCGCCCAAGCCTAATTGATAGAATGAAATAACGCTGTGCTCTGTTTGCGAAACAGGAAGCTGTGCATTCTAACCCTTAAAAATGGAAGAATTATAAATAGTACTGTACCATTACTGAAGTAGTGTTGCCATGGCCAACACTTTAATAACATAGATCAGAAATACAGAACAAGATTACACATTTCCTTTACTGATTTCCACAATTTGATGCTTGTGATCATCCGGAAATACAAGGAAAAAAGTAAATATAAACAAAACAAAATCTACATTACTCTGCAAACATTTTAGGTGAGAGAAAAACAGGTGAGAAAAAAAGTAAAAACAATCAGGTGTTTATTTGCTCGGAAAAACACTAATGTTTGAATAAATACATATATAAGTGTGTTTGTTTTACCATTTTCAAATCTCTCTCTGAGAAAGCCCAACATTATTTCAAGTTATCATCCAATGCCTGGTTTATGTTAAATCAAGAATGCAAGTGATGGATTTTGATGACCTGGGGGCACTGGGGAGAAGTCACAAACCAAATCAGCTTACAATTTATTTACTACTTTCTACTAGGGCTGTCATGATCACGAATTTTTCACATTACAATTTTAAAAATAATAATACAGAATCATATTAAAATAATCAAATCAAATAAGGATGAATCTGGATGGTTTCCTTGAGAATCATAATCAAGCTCAATTCAAAGGTCAAAGATTTCACCATCTGAGGTCAGAGCTTTTACTCCTAATATTTCAGGCCAAAGCTCCATAGCTGCCTTTGTCTAGCTTTCTGTCTTTGTTTAGCTTTCTTCTTTGAGAATCTATTAGGCTTACCTGAAGCAGTTGCGATGGTACAGTCTGCCATCAACAAGGAATCTTTGCACCAGGTGAACATGTTTCCCACAGGCTGCACAGGTACTGCTCAGCGTGCTGCGTTTCGTCTGGACATCTGCATTCGACTGCGTAGGTGGGTCAGGATCCAGGACAGGGCATGAGTGGAGGGCAGGGGTGGAGGGAAAGGAAAAGGGGTGAGGGAGATCATATGGAGAGTCACGATCATGAATGGATTGACTGTGTCTCTTTCTGTTGTTACGGTGATTCATCTGTCCAGATATTCACTTGATTGATATGTGTTCATACAAAATAACTTAGCATCATTGTAATAGTCATCACTATAAATAATTGGTGCTTTTGGCAAAAATCACATAGCGTTAGCACTACTTTAAAAGATGAGGAGTCAAAATGGGGGGATTAATGTTTTACAGCCTCAGAGGTCAAAAGGTTAGAAGGTTGAGAGACTGACCTAACTGATCTGAACAACCCCCCAACAGCCCCACCAATCCTACTGCCTAGGCACAGGGTCAGATGGGGGCAGGGAGGTCAAAGACGAACAGGAAGAGGAGGAAGAGGAAGAAAAGGGAGAAGAGCAAAGTTCCGTCTAAAGAAGGGCGAGGGGAAAGGGAAAGAACACGGAAAAAAAGGCAGAGAGAGAGGATACAGAAGCTCTCTTTATGGGCTTTACAGTACAGAGCTGCAAAACTGCAAAACTTATAAAATTACTAAGCAGTGGTTTCTAAAGCAGTCTTCCAGACTCCCGGCTAATACATGTTTTTGCTTTATCCCAGCCCTAGTAACCTGAGTAAGGTGTGTTCAGAAGAAGAACAGAGCAAAAACATTCACTATTGACACTGACTAAAATAAAGGTTCCTAAATGCTTCTTTAGCTTGGATGCATGGTTCTAAGAATAAACTTTCACTGGTGTAGAAGCTTTACCAAGGTGGTCTTCATTTTTGCCTATGGGGGAAGAAAAAAAAACAAGAAAACTGCCTACTGGCTGTAGGGATCAGGCAAAAACATGAAATTAACTAGAGGTCCATGAGGAGCAGCTTAAGTATCACTGCTTTAACAGATCTGAAAATCTAAAGCAGCATGTCTACAATCATGCGCACGCTTCTGTTTCAGCACAGCATTTGCTGTGCACTGAGGAGTGCAAATGACCTCCAAAGTTCATTTTTGAAATGTATTTACACTGCCCCTTCACCACCTTTTTGGAATGACAATTACATATTCACAGTAAATCAGAGTTTAACTCATAATGCATACTCATGAACTGTGAATCGATTGGCCAACATAAGCCAATGAAATGCTATGTTTTGCTAAGCTTTGGGTTGCAAAAGAGTCAATGATGAGATTTCTTTCAAGGGTTAACTGCCCCTTTTACTTGGGCCTTTACTCTTGTGGTCATCTCCACAACCTAGCACAACCTGCACCAAAATAAAAAAAAAGATGGGATATTCCTGAATGTTCGTGGACATTTAAGTAAAACCATGGCACACATTTCACTATACGGCAGTTTTTAATTCTCAAACCTTCACATTGTAAGTATCCATTGTTTACTCAACTTCCTAGACCGCTTCTATGGCAGGTTCAATGATATGTTAGCAGCAACCTAATAGTGCTGTGCATTCACTTACCCACCATGTGCTTAGTACTACTTGTGGTAACTACTCTAGCTTAAAAACTGACATTTGAAGTTTATAGGATATGCACGTAAGCTGTTCTTTACTTTGTATGTTGCAGTTTTTCAGTAATTATTCCAGCTTAAAGCCTGACTCTTAATATTATTAGAAGAGGCTGTTAACATGTTAGATATCTTCCAAGCTGATTGTTAAGCAAAACTTAATGTACATACTGTAAAAGAGTTTCTAAAATGACATCAGCAGAATACTGAATCCAGATCATCAGTTTTGATGCAGATGGGTTATTACTGTTTCAACTTCTATTGAAAATACAAAAATAAATAAAAACAAAAACAAAATTGAACATATACTTATATATCCCAAGACCAACTCTATCTCTCTGATCCCAGGTTGGTATATATCATAACAGGAAAAACCCTTCTCCCATCTCCTGCTCCATCCCACGCCCTGAGGGGCCTGATATTTCATTAGTGAATAGATCTTCTGCACTGGCTTTTAGGCTAAATTAGTCCTGATTCTGAGTACATGGACCAGGGACAGATTTAGGCCTGCCCATTCTCTCTGCATCTTTGCTGGGAGATGTTCCAAGAAACACCTCTTGGGACATAATACCATCCAATACTTCACACACCATCAATCAATCTCTGTTAAATACAAGTATTGTTTCTGTAAGCAAGCATTTTCTGTAAGCCTCCATGCAGAAGGCTGTTATTACTGCAGTAAGCAGAAAGACCTCTCTATGACTCAGAAAGTATAATATTTACATGCAGACTCCAATCATAAACAGTCTCTCCCTACCTCAGCCTGAGAGGTTCTGTCTTCTAGAGGAGTGGAAGGTCTCTTTACTGCTGGTCCAATGTGGCTGGTACCACCAGGCCTCTTCATACAGGGAGGATTAGCTGAAAAGGAAAAACTGTTATGTCTGAGAGTCATGACCAAAATTTACATCCTAATTTGACTGAACTTGTTACACATTCACCTCATTCCACTTCATGTTCTAGAAAAAGCTTCAAAATGATTCTGTTTTAAAACAGTGTTTTAAGCTGTCTGTGTATTATCATTTGCATAGTTCAACATATTAGTTGGAACAGAATCTTTCCAAAATGGTAATTTTGCAATAGAAGGAAAAAATATTCTTAACATTTAATGAAATTTAAGATTTTATTCTAAGCAATTTTTGACTATTTCTAATGGTCCAATCAGCAAGGAATTCATAACTTCCAAATAGAAAGGGCAGCTGATAGTTTCAAATCATGATAAAAATGAAAAACTACAAACATGGAGGTACAGGGTTTTGTTCTGACAGCAACGATATGCTGTCCATTAAGCTTAATATATGCAACATCATAAATTATGATTTTATCGCACTTGATTAATTTACACTGACATAGAAAGTGTCATAAAGGGCTACTTAAAACATAATTAACACATTAATTTAAGCCGCTTATCCTCCTGGGTCGCAGAGGGTGCTTGAGCCTATCCCAGCGCTCACTGGGCGTCCTGGACAATTAATAAACACAGATATTCTATACCATATTCTATACTTAGATTCTACATTTATATTCTAGAAATTTTATAAATACAATAGAATTGACCCATTCATAACCATGCTCCGCCCACAAATTTGCCTGTTGGCCTCATTCTGTCTAATTCAGCCTAATGAGATACTGTCTACTATTGCAGAGCTTTTGTCCTGATAGAACAAAAGCTCTGCAGTTAATGTTACCTGATGCCATGCAATATTTACACTGGAGTCAGATCACATTAGAGTCACTTCCAGTTTTACTGGTTGAAATGATTCAGAAATTAGGCAATACACATTTATAATGCACTAATTTAACCTGGATCAGAACCAATTCTGGTCCAGCATAACTAACATGGGTCCAGAGTTTTGAGTATTTATGTAACTGCCAATAAGTGAAACAACCCTTGTGCACTGATGGCCACTCACCATGAGATTTGTTAGTGAAGTAGTTGTAGTACTGTGAGACGTAGGTGATGATACTGAGGCGGTCAGGCACTTTCATATTCTCCATGTCCTCTGGGTCCAACAGGGCTGGAATACCCAGTTCTCTCTCTGCCACCTCAAACGCCTGCGAAAGAGAGGAGAGAGAGTGTGACGGTTACAGTAAGGGAAAGAAAGAGAGATAAAGAGATAGATAGTTGAATGAACAAAGAGAAAGGTTGCAAACGTATTTACAGGGGCACCAGGAGGAATTCTGGGCCACCTGAAAACTTCATGCATGGGCACCTTGCCTCACTTCATTTCACTTAGCAGAACCAGTAACAACATTAAAATGGGCCAAAGTTTTCACAACCCTAGTCCTTATCTTGTTATAGCTATAGAACCACTGTCTGCCATGAATCTTTGCATGTAAACTGTTAATTCAAAATCGATAGTGTGTTTGAGAATCGATACAATATTACAAATTATAATACTGCGATACTCAAGTGCATCAATGTTTTCTTACACCCCTGAGAAAATATTTATGTATTTGGGAAGAAAAAACTCATAAACATTGTAAATTTGCAGTAGAACATGAGGCTTTGTTTACAAAGCTCCATCGTACCACTTCCGATCACAGGCTACAGCATAAGCTTCCGTTCAATAAACAGGGGCTCCAGTATATCCTCATAACCCATTTCTACCTCCGTAAAACTTGGTGAAATACTGTATTCCCTGTTTTTGCTGTTCTTTTTATGTTTTTCATGCTGTTTTTGCTTTCTGATTTGCATTTTTTGATGGCATACTCATTTGAATTACAAATGAAAGTCTTCTTACAAACTTTTACTGTGCTAAACCACTGAGCCTTCGTAGGAGTGATGGCTGCTGGCACTATATTTTATTATTATATTATATTATATATATTATTATCAAATGAATAAAGCGTTTCAGTTAGGAATCTTTCAGAAAGCCTAAAAGTCACATGCAAAAAAATAAACAAATAAAAAACACAAAAGGGTGCAATTCAGGGCCCTTAAAATCACTGCAATCTTCCACCATCTTACTGCACCTCATGTACTTATATACAGGGAGGGAGGGAGAGAAAAAAGCAAAAGAGAGCTAGCTTTACATCTAAAAGGAAATGCAGACACTGTATGCATGGTACACCACATGTATATTGTGGTACAATACTAAACTGGTCAGTCAGGTCTACTGCAAACTGCTTCTGTTAGCTCAGAACTTCTACTTCTTCGTTCAAAACAGATCTCAAAGAATGGCCCATGTTTGTTTTATTCCTTTCATTAGTGCTGTGCTGACTGACCACACTCTTGTTTTATTAGCTCCTATTCCTCATGAGTTTCTCACTGTGATGAAAGGAAGTTTACCTACGAAACTGCCAAAGCTTTCAGGGGAACCGATAAGAGAGGTGAGCCATGGTAATGTTATTTAACTCTGATAATGACTGGCTCTGACACAGTCACACGCTGTGACCGCTGGTCAGCAGGTTTAGCCTTACTTTAAGGCTAAGTAACAGTAAAACAATTGGTTTTTACTTACTTAACTGAGCTGTGTCCTCTTAGTAACATCACAAAATCTACTGAACAAGATTAATACTTCATATAATAGTGCAGATACATCCTACATAAAGAGATAGGACTGGATATTTAACATTTTTAATGTGTTAAATGATCCACGTTACATGTTTAAAAGAATTTCACCCAAAAAACACCAATGATTCTACATAAGAATGGAAGCAAATTGGGAGCAGCTAAATAACTGTTCCTTGCAAGTTTTCATTTACTATTAACTTTTGCATTTCTAGGGAAAGTATTCAGACAGGCTGAGTAATCAAAAAACCATTTAAGATGAAAAAAAGCTACATTTATGATACAAAAGCAGTTTTCAAGGTGACTCTTGAGAAAAACCTGTCCAAATGCTGTCAAATTTCAGAGAAGTTTGGGAATATGATAAGATGGCCTAAAGCATTTTCTACTGTTTAACTGCATTAAAATCTGCATTTTCCCCATGTTAGGCTGCAGCAAGTTATCCACTACTGCTGAAAATGCCAGACCTACAGCTGAGCTGAGAGTGGCAAAACACTGAGACGTTGTGTGAGACATCAACAACAACATAAACCCTAGGGTTTAACCATGATGTCACTATGCAGCAACCTCTAATTTCCACATAATTTATGGTCATCACTGCAAAATAAGTAGCTGAGGGTGATACTCACCAGCCGGTTGTTTTCATAGACATTTTCTTTGGAGAGGGAGTCAAAGTCTCTGCAGCACAACAAAAAGAGACAGGAAAAAAGATCACCATTAGAAACATGATAAACAGTGAAATTCTACCATCATAATGCACTTAAGCCACTTTACCTGGTCTTCATCATAACCCTTATTACTGAAGACTTCTAAACACTAAGGATAAATGACTTGGCTGTGCGTGGAGGAATACATAATACTGTGGTTAATACTGGCTGCTCTGCTCAGCAAAAATAAGAACATTTCACTTGGCAGAGCTCGGGGTTTAGGTTTTTTCCTAAGAGAAATCACCACCACTAAAGAAATAATGAGATAATTTGTCTCTACTAAGAAAGAGAATCCGAATTTCCATGCATAAATCCTACTTTTTTAATATTGGCTGTCTTGTAGGCTGAAACCCACAAAGATACGTGCTCATTTCACATTTACGGTCAGCAGCTAGGAAAAGACAAACAACCAGTATTAACTCCTTAAATTCCCACTTGTACTACGTCCTAAGGCTTTATTATCATTAGGTCTTATTACTCAATTACACTGAAAACAGTGCAAACGGGCTGTTTGTCTTAAGTTACATAAGTGAAAAAAGTAAGTCAGGACCTGCCAGCAACTTGTGGCCATTTAAGAAGCATCAGCTCATGACCATAAATAAATGAGCTCCTTTGAACTGATGACCACTGGACTTCCGAGTCTGTCTGCACTGTTGGTCTGATCCTCTCAGCTACATTACAGGCAGTCAGTTTGGAAGCTACAGATATTACAATTATAAGTTTATTAAGATTGAACAAAAAGGTGTAACTGAATATGTGCAGCAACAGTGTACAAGAGAGTTCTGCACAGACTTATTAAATATTAAATGATTATTAATTCCCAATTCAACCACATATAACGTCTGCCTGCACCCACAAAAACTAGCGTAGTTCTTGCCCACACGTACCAACAAAATCTTTCATTCTTGCCCACAAAACATCTAGCGTCATTCCTGCCCATGTTTGCCCACAAAACCTAGAGTCGTTTCTGCCTATACCCACTTACATGATTTAGTTCCATTCTTGCCTGCACTCGCAAGATCTAGCATCATTCCTGGCCATTACCACCAGCAAAGTCTAAGGCTGCTCATGCCTCTACTCATCCATAAAATCTAGTAATGCTCTTGCTCTCACCCGTCCGCAAATTATGGTGTCTTTCCTGCCCGTACCCGCTTGCAAAATCTGGTGCCATTCTTGCCCGCATTCGCCCACAAATCTAGTGCTGTTCTTGCCCCACCCTCAAAATCAGGGGCCATCTTGATGACACACGACTGCAAAATCTAGTGCCCATCTTGCCTGCACCCACCCGCAAACTCTAGCGTCATTCCTGCCTGAAGCCACCCACGAAATCTAGTGTCATTTCTGCCTGCAGCCACCTGCGAAATCTAGCGTCATTCCTGCCTGCAGCCACCCGCAAAATCTAGCGTTGTTCCAGCCCACAGTCACCCGCAAAATCTAGCACTGTTCCAGCCAAATTCCAAAATCTAGTGTCATTCCTACACGTACCTGCCTGCAAAAACAGGTGCTGTTCTTGCTCACAGCTGCCCACAAAATCTAGTATAATTTCTGCCTGGACCCACTCAAACCACATCATGACCACCAGCAACAAGGCTGAATAAAACTGTGAGAAATCGCATACGGCGTCACCCCCACAAACTGACCAAGTGCCAGGTAAAGATCTGAAATGAGTCAATCCAAAAGCTATGGCTGACATGCACGAGTCCAAGATGGACCAAAAATGTAGGATGTATTTGACCAGCGCAGCTAAGACAAACAACAGGGGACATTTTGCCTTTCCTGCTATGTGCACCCCACTCTAACTGAGAAGTAAGTAGCAACATTAGCTGCAAAGTAACCATTTTCTACAGAATTCAAAAGCAGGACTTGTTTAATGCTAGTCAGGATTTTTAATGACTTCTGTTGAGTGTCAGCACTCCAGCCGGTGGCTTAATGCTAAATGAAACCTGAGTGAACTTGTGAATGTGTGAGCGGACAGAAAGGAAGTGTGTATGTGTGCATGAGTGAGAGAGAGAGGAAAGTGCGAGAAATAACACAGACAGAGGCTTAGTGACAAGATGTTTGTAAAACATGGTTGAAAGTAACGGCATTTAAATTAAGTAGGCTACAAATCGCTCTCTCTCCCCAAAAAAGCTTAACATCAAGCCCTGCATTTGTTAAGCCCTAAGCAGAAAGTGGTTTCAAACACATGTACAGTTGACAGAATAAAACATTTTACAATGTAATAACACTGTAATAAAAGCAAAATCTCTTAAATCTGGCCTCGCACAGCAACAGATGGAAGACCCTGTGCTTGGATCAGAGTGCCTGGTGTTAACAACAGAATGCTTGGCCTAAACAATGGCCTCTCTGTGTGGCTAATGGAACGCACGAGTGTGCCGGCACGCTAAGCCGCTGCACTGCAATACGTAACTCCAGCCGACAGCAGCAGGCTGCTATTTCCTACTGCAACTGTCTCAAAGCTGCCGGCTGCTGCCATGACAGTCAGTTTCTATGGCCTCATCCTTAAAAGGAAGCAGGATCTACTGTACTGCCTGAATCAGCTGCTGTGGCACAAATGGTCACAAAACATCTGTGCAACTCCAACACATGAATAAAACGCAGGCCCCCACTCCCTTTACTTACTGATTATTAACTATGCATGCAATAACATGCAGCCTGGAGTTGTCACTATATACAATGTCGATTTTAATGTTAATACCTAGAGATTTGTACTGGCTGATATTGATATATTTTTTCTTTAAAAAACCACTAAGCTTTAAAATGAGCTTCTTTCATTTGAAGTACTTCACTTAACATGAGGATCTAAAGATAGGCCATCATGTTAAAACTTCTCAATCACTCTATTAACTTTACAGGAATAACTACACAGCCAACAACACCACATCACACAATGTGAGCGCGTGCTATTTCTGAACGGATGTGTTACAGGATCAGATCAGCGTCATTTCCTTTTTCCTTCTGATATTCTAAACAGCTGATCTTGCCCTGATACAGATACCCAGTATTGAATCAGTGCAAACACTACTAATACAAGTGCTATAATGCTTGTTACCAAACTGATATGGCACAAATTAAAAATACTTTTCAAATGAGTTACACCTCACTCTTCAACCTTGTCTTTTCCACAAGCCGAAGACATTGTGCTATAACCGTGCTGGGTGACGCCTGGAGCTAGGAATTCACCGATACCACTTCTTCCTTTCCAACACTGGCTCTGTTTACATGCAAAGATTTTTGCCGATCCGATTATAGATTAAGACTGAGGTGTTTATATGCTCACTCTACTCAACTACCTGATGGAAAATCTCCATTTCCATGCACACTACAAGTAATCCAACCGAAAATAATGCACCTGTGTAAGGCACTACTTAGTGTAGATGTTACCATGACGACGATGTCATGTTCTGAGACACATAAGCTGGACGCCCGTCCCACCGCCGTCTTTTAAAGTTCAAAGCATAAACTTCTTCTCTTCTGCAGACCAGTTTCTGCTCCCTCCATGTTGAATGTTATAAACTTTCACTATGGTGCGAATTTACATGTGCTGAACGTACTTAAACTTTCCGATTGGGAATGTAATCTGATACAGGCATTTACATGGCTGCTACTCTTCTATTTAACAGATTATTTACAGGATTACCCACCTTGTTCAGGTAGTAATTGTATTCAAAATTCCGAAAAGTGCATACATGGACGAATTCTATTCAGATTAAGCTATTATTCTGATTATTAACAGACTATCAGAGTGCATGTAAACGTGGCTACTGATACCTGACGAACGCTGGCTAAAAACAGCAATCCAACCGAATGTCCAGCTGAATGACTGCAGTTGTAGAGCTGCTTGGTCTAATTGTGGAGAGCAGGTTTCACCTAGCAGAACGGCAATGAGTGAAACTCTACTCAGACATGATTCAGCAAGATTGTCACACATGCTCCCCTCAGTCAGAGCAGCCAAAACGGTGACTCCATCTGGGAGGAGTACCGTTTACATTCAAAACAAAAGACAATCAAACGGCTTGGACTGAGTAACTATGCTAATCTGAGTTTAAACAAGAGAAGGATAAAAAATGAAGGAGGGAACGAATTGGACAGTCAAAAAAAGAGCTGGCTGAAATATTAAAACGAGAATGCTGTGGGGGGAAGAAGACGGAAACGATGAGAAAAGAGAAATTAAGATACAGAGAAAGAGAAAAACAAAGCAAAACCAAACGTGATCTAAGGTCTGGGGCAAGCTTGAGACTGTACCAGTGATGTAATCATCAAAACATTTAAGGAATAACACGATGCCCACAGTTTAAAACTGGTATGATTGATGGAGGATGAGATAACGTGCAAGAAACTCCTCCAGAAATATGAGGAACTGATACCATCTCTAAAGTGTCCTGTTACCCGGCTATAACAACTTTCAGATCAACAAACTTCTAAAGTCCAGACTCACAAATTCAAATGCGCTTGAATGAGATTGTGACCAATCTCCCGTATGGTTGCATGATGCAGACACACATATAAGCCCAGTCTCTGACTAAACTGCAGTAGCAACGGTGAATTTGCCCTTAAAGGTTTTTTTTAGTCTAGGCTTAAGCTTAATCTAGGTCTGGAAAACTGATCCCAAAGCTTTAATTAAGCTGTGCTTTACTTGACTGATATAACTGTAAGTAAAATTATTACTCAAATATTATTTGCATTATTATCAACTCAAAGTCTTAAAAGATCAAAATGAAAATTTTGGAAATTTGGATATTTGGGAACCTCGCTGATGGAAATGTGTAACTGCATGCAATGTGCAGGAAAAGAGTGAGTTGAAAGAGAACTCAGTCAAAACTTGGTGAAGGTTGTGTCTTCCAAGGATGCTAGTGAATTATCTACTGCTATGATCATAATGTTGATTTTGCATTTGAGATCTAAACATCAGATCTACTTTTGAGCCTGTGTGTGGCGTTAACACGTGAAGACATATGACAAGGTCAGACAAATTTTGTGCATCAACATTAAGTGATTGTTAACTAACTACACTAAAAAGTGCAAAAAAATCATTCAGAATTACTGGGCTGTGTAAGGGCTGTCGGACGTTGGTAAAGTGTTTTTTTGGTTTATTTATGATACAATACCTTGGTTTATTTATGGCCTGCAATGACATGTTTTTTGTGTGTGTTACTAATTAGCAATGTGTCATCTACCAGTGCTATTAAGTGCTATCCTCTGTGAGCAGAGAATTGCTCTAGTGAACTTCAGAGTGAGTTATTGGAGGGGGTTGTGGCTAAAATAGGCTGAAAAGCACCCATTTAAGGAACTACAACTCATAGACAAGAACAGACAGACATGAATTATAATCAGTACATTAGTAAAGTGATTATCTGATCATGTATCATGAAACTATGATACCACAACATCCCTAATCTTCTCATAGAGGCATACGTTCACATACATATAACCATCTATATATATACCTATAACTATCAGCGAGACTGATAAGGCTTATTCAAGGCTGATTTTACAGGCCAATCAATACAGCCGTACAACAAATCTTTAAAAGTGTGCAACTTTTCAAGTTCAAAGTTCAAGCCTAGTCTGACCAATCCCCAGCACTGGTAGAAATGGGAATGGGGGCA
>JAILXH010160358.1:22419-43629 GCA_023558415.1 Piaractus mesopotamicus
GTTGTTTTTCAAAGGTACCTCCCACCTTTAAGATACTTCATTATCATCAGATTTTCCTGGTCTTTAAACAAACAGACAAACTGCTTTAGGGTCTACAGTAGCACCAGTGTAGGATGCTATTAGCCATATTTACAACAAATATAGTGATGGAGAAATTCATCTTGGTCAGAGTGCAGCTATAACAAGAAGAAGGATGCGGTGCAGTCGCAGATTAAATATTGCTGTCTGATAAGCACATTTCTCACCTCTGTACATAACATTTGACATAAGCACCTCTGCCAAACATTTTATCAACAAACTTTCCTGTGATAGACTCATTGCATAGAAACATGGCGTCCATTTAACATCTCCACCAAATGTCAACATTGCTCAGAAACATAGGCGAGGAAAATACATTTCACCATAATAAACATGACATTAAATGTACTTTTGCAAATGAAAAATTCACCACTGGCAGGCTGTCATCTATATTATCATGGCCCCAAGCAAGCAGTTCAGAAATCAGACAGCAGCACACGCTCGCTGAGGTAAAACGAACCGTCTTGCTTTGTACCCTGATGGTGTCAGCGGTTCTAATAAATATCCAAAGTGCCAGCATACTAGAGCAGCCCTGAAGGAATCTCATGCAGAAATGGCCTGCCTGCTATGCTCCCAATCAGACTATTATCATATTTCACTCTCACTGACTCTGTACCGTAACGCCACACTGACAAAAATGAAATAAAATAAAAAATATCAACAGAGACAGTCAGCCCATAACTTTGACGTGGTCGACGCTGGAGTCTTGTTGGAGTGGTTACGCTTGTGCAACGTCAAAATGATGTAATCAGATCTAATCAATCTTTCTGGCCAGCTGAAAGCTGTTTGATCTCAGTTCACCGTAGGTTTCTGAGTGGAAAAATGATTAGGTGGTGAAATGTATGGAGGGGTGTGGGTAACACTAGCACAAGATCACTTGGGAAAAGCAGAACTGTTAGGTAAATTAGTTTTTGATGAGAAAAAATGAGCTTGAAACAATAACTGGTCTGAAATGGCCAATTTTAAGAAATTTGCCATCATTCATTTAGCGGTGCTGGCCGTGCGTGCTCTAAAATGCAGAATACGGACACCTCATTAAACTGAGAACCCAGGTAACGTTCACAGAAGTAATGGATTTCCTTATTAAAATTTAGCTGTGAACTACTATGAATGCCCATTAAGAAGCATCAAGTACCACATGCTGTCTAACAAAAAGAGCCAAATTACAATTCTTGGCTGAATATCTGTCTATTTTTTTTCCCCTAAAGAATCCTTGGATCTTGGACATACCCTCATTATCACACCTGCTTTTTTCCATCTATACAGTACATTGATATGCATTGTGCTATATGACTATAGCCTGCTGCTGTTATGACAGTTTAACCTTCATAATGCTCTTCAGGCTATAAGTGCTGGAGCTACTGCTAGTAATAATCATTGACAATTAAATGTACCTCATACCAATTTCTAGTGCAATGCCAACTGCTGCTTCTCATCTATTCACCAATGCATCTTAGCTAAAATTTTCAGTGCTGGCCAACAAGATATGATAGCAAAGTTTTTTTTATTCTGTGAGTGGATGTGACAGTTTAGGGTCTGCTTTTGATGCGATAACCACAACACATGCACACGCAAACCACACATGCACCACACACGCGTCGTGCGCATGCCTTCTGCTCATTTTTTAATTAGCCACACGGCTCCATCGGCTAGCACTGGCTCAGGCCCCTTGGCCATCTGCAGCAGCGAGCAGGAGGCCAGCCCAATGGGCCTTACTTAACACAGCCGCTTATGGACACTCAAGCAATCACAAACTCTGGGTGTGCGGTGCGTGAGAGGGCGTCTGGTTTTGGGTACAGTTTTACTCTGAAAGTGAACAGACTGACTTGTTTTTGGTGCCATTTAGCATGAATGATGAGTAGAACAGACGCTGCATCCATGTGTCCTTGTTGGGTGACCTTGAAGCAATAATTCTGTGAAAAAATCTGATTTACACATTTTTTATCTAGCCAAGACATGACTGGTGTGTGAAGTTAGTACTTTAGTTTTTAGTAACTTCTTTAGTTTTGTGCTGGACTTTTGATGTTGCACAAGTGTGAGGCAAATGGAAGTAGCTTCATTATCACGTAAAAAAGTTTGACTGTAATTTGTGAAATGTACAGCTAATTAATGTTCTCCACAATAATTCACATTCAACAATCAATCAAAATCTCTGTACTCCGACCCCAGGGCCTCCGGTCACACGTTTGACGTTCACTGAAGTGCTCAACATCATGTCAACTCTGTAAGACTGCATGGCTGCAAACATATTGAAAGATTGAAGGATTCCATGCTTGATACTAAAACCAAAATCTAGAGATTTGCACAATGTGTATTACCTGCTTTGGAACGCGTAATTTGTTTGTCTGACATTTGTGATTTTTTTATTTTATGGAATTTTTTTGTTTTCTGGAAAAAATGTAAAATTTTTGGGTAACTCCATGGGCGAAGTCTGCTGACGCCTGCATTCAAAACAACTTTTCTGAAAGTCTGCATCATGCCCTTTATGGCCTAGATGAATGGCAAAATTATATAGCTCTGCAGTGCTGTCCACGTGTCTGCAAATCCAGGAAAAAAACGGTATAACGGAAATAGCTGATGCTGTCAACAGTTGACGCTTTAACTTGCATGCACAGAGTTTTGCACATGCACAGTGTACATACAACTAAACTTGCACAAAAAGTTGACCCTCAGGTTTGTAGTGATGCAGCTAAACATGCTGTGTTATTCTATTAACTTCTTTAAGCACTGTTTACATTCTGAATGGCGACAAATGAGAATCAGTTTTCATCTGAGAATTGCTGTGATGTTACTTTGTCAATCAACCATCCAACAAGGCTGCATAACAAATTTAGTAGCACAAAGGAACCAAGACTGAGTCGTCCATTAATAAACATGATTTATTATTTATTTATTTTTTTTATCAAGTGAACTGCCTTGGTTATTCAAAAGCGAAGAGGAATCTTCTAGCCACTGTAGACTGAATCACAACCAAGTCAGATCAACATTTGATTACAGGCAGATTATTTGGTGCTATTTGGTACACGCTTCAGAATCCATATCTGTCTTTTGGCTGACTTTATTTTTCTGCAATCAAAGGACAAATTCCCAAATCATTGCTGGCATATAAAACTAAAGCCTCACACAAAACAACTTTTTTGATATTTTATACTTCATAAGGCCCTTTGTTTACAAACATCTAAATTCATCTACAGTATTGGAAACTACCTGATGGACTACAACTACCATAAACACTGGTACTTAATCAAGTGTCATCCGTGTTTTTATCTATTTCCTCTCACAAACTAATATGTGTCATGTCCTTTACACATTTTGTGAGGATCAGACCTGCTGGACAGTTTTTAATTGACATGCAAGTTTTTCCTCTTGTGAGAGCATCGATATAGCTTTACTTCTCATAACTTAAATAACTGTTTTGGTTTTTTTTTTTTTTTTATTTACGCTCTTGTAATTCAGATGCCAGCTGTCTGACTGCACTCAAAGCCTGTTAGATAATGTACCTGTGTTGCATTAGAAGCGCTTCACATCAAAGTGTTCATTTTAAACTCCATCTTTGGTAATCTGGGAGACAGTATCAGCTTGTACAATTAAGGTAAATTACATGCATCAATGACATTTCAGTCGCATTTTAAAATACCAGCTGGTGTTTCTATCACTTTTTTTGTTCTATCATTGTACAGTAAGTACACACGAATATGTATTCAACCACCGTTAACATATGGCAGCATTATGCCATACAGAATGTCCCCAGCACAGCCCCTCTGCTTGAATTTATCACCCGCTGTGGTCTGTGGGAGTAGCAGCGTTGGAGGTGGATCAAAACCCGACGCCATTAACACTCCCACATTAAGCCTGGACCTCCGGGTCTCCCCTCGCTGCGGTGGCCATCTCTCTAACGTCACAGTCGGTGTTGTGGCTCAACGCACATCCCACCAAACCATTAACTCCACTTTCAGTGAGGCCCCACACCCAGATCAACCAGAGCAGGCCATACAGCATGAATACTAGTATAAGTTTCAGTTCAGAAGTTTAACTTCACAGTTCCAAAGTTTAGAATCGCCACCCTAAAGTTTAGAGTGTATATTCAAACATATGGAATAACAGTTCCAAAGTTTAGAAACACAGCTAAAAACTTTGAAATCACCATTCAGAATTTTGGATTGATCATTAGAAAAGATTGAAATCACAGTACAAAGTTTGGAACCAACATCCTGAAGATTGGAATCACCATTCAGAAGTTTGTAATCACCATTCAGAAGTTTGTAATCACCATTCAAATGTTTGGAATCATTATTTAAAAGTTTGGAATCACTCAAAAGTTTAAAATCACAATTCATGAGTATTTTCAGTCACAGATCAAAGGTTTTGAGTCAACATGCAAAAATTTGAAGTCACTATTCCAAAGTTTGGAATCAAAGTTCAAAAGTTTCAAATCACCATTCAGAAGTTCAGAATCACAGTCCATAAGTTTGTAATCACTATTCAAATTCAATTTCTTGGAAGCCATAAAAATTAAGAAACAGATATGCCCAGAATGATGAACAAAACTGTAGATGATTCCATAATGTCTGAACAGCAGTTTTGACGGGTCAATCCAGCAGGCCACTGTCATCCATTTGCATTTTGGCAGGATTTGCAAAACCATGGAAAATGCTTCAGTTAACAAACAGGACCACACCAGCCCCCTCACCCACCCCCCACTTTAATTAGAAGCTTTGCTTCATGATTACACCCTTGCGCCCTGTGTGTGAAGGACGTAACTGCTGGATGTGCATGTGTGTGTCAATGACGGGTGAGTTTAATTTCTTTTCCCCTGGGAAAATGTTGGTCCACGGCCGCACATGTTCTGCAGGGGTTACCAGCAGTTTTTCACACACAAGTAAACAAGCTTCCAAGCTGTGGCTTTATGTTTACCACCATGACACACACAAAGCTTTGAGGGTTAAAAAAAAACGATTTCAAGCTTATGTCTTCATGGAAATTATAGTTGACATACAAATATCTTGACTTCCTGCTGTGAGTATAAATCAAAGGCTACTAGTTCACATTTTAATTAATGTCCCAAACTCCAAACTCTAAAATCTGTTTCTCACAGTCAATATCTACTCCTTTTTTCAACATAATGTCTACTGCTGCATCTCCAGAATACGGTTGATTTACCACAGATAATAACCTCAATCTCCTTGTATTCAGTATATACAGTTTCCCTGGATTTAGAACAGATCACCCAAGATTCAAAACTTACTTATAATAGCCACTGGGCAGTTGAATTTGTAAATAAATGTTTGATAATGCACCATGCAGCTCTTTTACTGCCCTGTTGTGGCGGCACAGCAGAATTAGATTTTTAGGTAAAAATAAAATAATCCTCCTTCGCAGTAAAATGAAGCTCGTTGAACACTGGAGTTAATGTAACCTATATCTGCATTCACCCTTTAACCCCGAAGACTGGTGCACTGATTGCTGGTCCCATAGCAACAGAGACAACAGTCTTGCCTAGCTAGTAGCTAACAAAAAGACAAAGATTTAAGACAAACATTGATAATTTAGAGACGAATGGACTTATTCGCATTTCTAAGCACTCAGCTGGTTTCCTGATATGTTTAATCTGCAATGAGAAACTGTCTAAAAAGTCGTGAAGCTGAAGTCAGTTTCCTGCTTGAATTTTCCAGTTCCACCTTATATGGTACCACAGGTACATTCTGGTGCCTCAGGCACCATTTAAGGTGGAACAAGAAAATTCGAACAAGAAGCTGGCGAATGAGAAGGTGACTTCATTGAGACATTCCACTGTTGAGGAAAAGTTTCCTGCTGGAGATGTGAGAAAAGTGGCTATAGCTCAGCTAAAGCTTAAAGCAGAGCAAAGTAAGTCTGTGTTTTCATTTATAATATATAATATTTTTAGCCTATACTAGTACATTAGCACATACTGAGACATATTTACAGCCAAGATATTAAAATGGAACACATGTTGCGGCTCCCGAGGTGGATTGATTTTTTGTTAAAAGGACAAAATGGCATTCGGGCTGCCGACCCCTGCCCTACAGTTTTCTGATAGGACAAGCCAGGAGCCAGTGAAAACCTTTATGATAAAAAAAATGCTTTTTTTGGTTATTCTTACACATAAATGAAACAGCACTTTCCATTTCTCCATTTCACTGTAACTTTTCCATGCTTGAAGCTGCGTAGTTTGCCTGCCACTACACTGCTTACAACTGCAGCAGATGCCATCTCAGCGACAGGAGAGAGTGTACCGGTCAAACCAGATTAGAGGAAGAAACTGCACCTTCATCACGAGAATATCTAGCTGATTTTTCACCATGGTGATGAATTCAAATGTGTTGTTAATAACACTGCAAGTATTGATATTGATATGTAATAAATACATCAGAAATGAACATTAGATGCTGTGTTAAGGTAACATCACTCAACCTGGTGTCTCAACACAGCATCCAAGCAGCATTCCAAACCACACTCAAACTGGGCATCAGCAGCTTTTCTAGCAGTATTCAAGAAACAATTTGCTAGAATATGCAATAGTGGTGGCTTAAAGCTCCAACTTTACATTTTTCCAGCCCTTCACTAAAATTTCCAGGACTTTATTTTCCCCCCAAGAGTTTCTTATTTTCCTGGCACTTTCTTAGACAACTAGCCTATGAATTTCCAGGTTTTCCAAGACACATGGGAACCCTGACACGTCGTAAACACCACACCGTCTCAAAGATGTTTTAATTCTGATTAGCTTCCATCCATTTCTGATGCGTCTATTAAAGTTTCTTATAAAGTCAGTCCGTGGATTAGCTCTCACACACAAACATAACAGTTACTTAAGATGCACAATATTGCTGAAAAACCTGCATCACTCATCAGCATGATGCCCAATAATGTACTTCATTCAAGAGTCCAAGAGTGCTTTTTTAACAGTATGCAAAAGAACACAAAAAGACGGGCAGATCGATAGCTGTGCCGACACACCGCTAATGGAGAGTGGTGTGGAATGCAGAGGGTGATGGCCAACCTCATTACTATGCATCACCTTCCCCAAGGCTTCCCAGGGCTCCACATGTACCAATCAAGCGCAGTGTATCACGAGGAGCGAGTGTTTAGCACTGCCGGCTCCGCCGGTGGAAAAAAAAAGTGTTTAATTAATGGGGGGCAAGGAGGCCTTGTTGTCAGGAGGCAGTTAAGCTAACGATCAGAGGAAAAGTGCAACCATCTGCAATAATCCATACATTTATGTTTAGAATTCGCCGCTATGAAGGACACTAAGCTTCGCTGCTTAGTCAGTGTATTCACAATAGGGAGACACTTCATCCATATCAAATCAATGCCGGGGCCCTTTAGGCAAATAGAGCCAGTTTAGTCAGCTACTTAACTGCAGCTACTGAGCTACTGACTATACAAGAAAAGAGGAATGAGTGGCTCTAAGGTAAATGCTGTTCCTTCTAGGTAGATTTGATGATTTTCTCCACTTTTATTTATTGCGTCTGTGGAAAATAAATTGGCATCTAATGACGGATGGAACTTCAAAAGGATAAGCTGAGGTTGACAACAGTTGAGACAGAACCGCTGGCCTGATCTACCCTTACAAAGACCGAATTAATGATGGCTGTCTGCTTTATGAAGCCTCTCAGCTTGTAAAACCTGAAGCTCGTGTGACAGTTGAGTTTTATGAGAGGAACTCCGTGCACAGCTCTGGTTAAATGGGTGATTTCACCTTTCTTCTAAACAAACAGTGTTAAAAGAGGCAGGAATGAGGCAAAGAACAGCCGGTAGATGGAGAAATTGGCATGCAGCAACATGATATTAAAAAAAGTGGGCGGAGCTCAATCTGTAGACTCACTCCATTCCAATGCAGTTAGACATGGGTCATTGTAGAATGTGTTGTCTCAGCGTTAATCTAACAATCATGTCTTCTCACGTTATGGTTGAGTCTTAGAAACAGAGATGGTAAAGAAGCTGGCAGGTGGGCTTAAAAGCAACGCGCCGAGGCTGAGCTGATTATAGACAGAAATACAGAGGCAGACGAATCCTGAATTGGATCATTTTTCCCCCAATTTACTTTCCATAGTGCAGAGCATGAAATAGCTCGCTTGCTCAATTTGATCACTCTCCACCGTGCCTTGCAGTCCTAAGGGCTTTTTTGGACGATGTGATTGATTTTTTTGGAACATCTACAACTGCAACAAAATACACTTGGGCGAGCATACTAGGCAAAACAGAAAGAGAGAGAGAGAGAGAGAGAGAGAGAGAGAGAGAGAGAGAAAGAGAGGGAGAGAGAGAGAGAGGGCGATGGAGGAAGAGGAGGGAGGATGAAGGCACTGTTCTGCAGGGGAGCGTTCAATTTGCCGCCTCATTTGCAGCAAGTATGTACAGGTGGACAACACACACACACTCACACATGCACAGTATGGCTTGGTAGGTGTGCAAGCATCTGTTTGCCAAAGTACAGTTAGCAATCTGCGTTTTCAAGGACGAGAGGATATAGCAAACATGGAAGGCTTCATGCAGCGTCCTTTTCCGGCCCACATTTCCACTCCTGCGTTCTCATGCAAACAAACAAATAAACACAATTTACAATCATGCACTGAAGACTCAAATTGAGCATGCAATTTCCCCCACAAAAATATACACTCGCTGCGTTTAGCTCCCCTTGCAGTGGCACTTTTCCTGCCACTGTTTAACTTCTAATCAACCATGAGAAGCAGTTTGGACCCCAGTGCAAATGCGATCCTTGGAAACATTCAGCCTTCTTTCGCTATGTGTCCAATTGGATTCCATTTCAGATAGAAATGCATACACAATTGTTTTTATATCTAGTCAGGACAAGTTCTTATTCAGACGGGTGAAAAATTAAAAACAGACAAAACATATGATTTCTCCAGGTTGTAGCAAAAGAGGTTTTATTTCATCAGACCACAGCATTGGATATCAAAATGCCTCTGGTGTTGTGTTGTGCACTTTTTACACACTCTTGTGAGGAGATCCCTAATAACAATAAACTTCTGATGACCATTCAATGCTGATGGTGTTTGTCCAACAACATTGCACAATGGACCAGTGCAACATTATTCCTGTCCAAGCCAAATCCTCCTGCAGGTCTCTGGCAGTGACGTGGGGGTTTTGCTTTGCATACCTGATCAGTCTACAAGCAGGTCTTTTCAGGTATTTTTCTTGGTCTACCAAATCTGGCCTTGCCTTTTAACAGTTCTCCTTAACTTCTGTTTCTTAATGACATTTTGGACAGCGAAAATTACAAGCAGGAAGATATCTTCTTTTGCAGATCCTCAGTGAGTTGCTAAGATCAGCCCATGGCCGTTGATTGTCAGCACAGCACCCTATGAGATTTGTTTTGTATGTTCTAAAATTGTCTTTCGCACATGGTACATTTTTTTTCCCCAATATATTAATTTCAGCAAATAAATGGTAAAACTACATTAAATTTGAAGAAATTGGTGGTCAATGCAGATGAAAAGTCAACAAACCTTAAATTCAGTACACAGTAGCCAGTTCAAAAAGACAAAACATTAGGTACTTTTAGATTCAAGACAGGACACTGTGTCCAAAAACATACACACACAAACCATTCTGCCTATTCTGGAATCTTGGAATGACCATTAAATTTACTTGCCAGCATTCCCTCTGCTTTTTGACAGATGTTCTATGAACAGGTGACTGCGGTCTGGTAGACTTATCCCACCATGAGGCACGGCCGGGTGCAGCGATGGAAGGGCATGACGTTCACCATTAATACCCTGGGAGTGGGAAGCTGAAACTCAACACTTCAAATAAAGAGCAAGTCAGACCAGACATGATGAGACGACTAAAGTTGAGGACCACACAGTCAGAAGTTAAGCAGAAGCTACGTTACAAATCTCATTGCTCAAATTTTTTGCTTAGACCCATCTTTCTGCCTTAGCGATTCACATTTGTCAGTCATTCATAAATGACATATAACTGTCAACAGTCTGTCAATGCACACATCGAAATCCATGCATGATCATCATGCATTACATACAATAAATGATCATTTCAAAGACTACTTGACTGTGGTAGGTTTCTTCCTGTTTTGAATAGACTGACTCATTTCCCTAGGTGTTGAAAGAAAAAATATGAATGGAGAAGTCACCTACTATGTCTACACTATACTCATATTTGATGTAATATTCATTAGAACAGAGTGTCCTCGTCTTCCTGAACTTGTAGTTGATAACCAAGACTGTCTATATAAAACATCTTAATGCTACCAAAAGTAATTCAGAGGCTCTAAATGTTTTGAGCACAAATGACTATAAATAAATATTGCCGTCCTTCTCCCAGGAGCTATGAAAAAAGTGCTGATGGCTTGGAGCTCAGTCCATGGATGTGGTTCCAAAATGCATCCATATGTTCCCAGTAGAAGAACCCATCCAACAGCTTTGTTCTGAGCCAAAAGGTTTCAGGAAAAGAGACATGCATAGCCCTTGTAAATTTGTGACAAAGCAGCATTTGAAGCCATTTGTTAGTACACTACTTCAAACTCAGTAGCAGAAATAATTCACTAGCTTTCAGATGTATAACTATGATACACAAGTCTGCCCTGCTATGTTATGAATCATTTAAGTAAGTCTCCTAAAAAGAAAATTAATCTGTCATCATCAGCATCCCTCACTACCAGGAGGACACTGTGGTTTTTGCACTGAGGGAGGAATAAAAAGGGGGGGGGGCCTGGATCGATCCAGAGACAAAGTTTTTAATAAACACATATCTCCTTATGGATTACAGAGAAGGCCAGATGGTAATGGCATTCATGACCTATAAATTGTGCTGAAGACAGATGAGCTCCCGCAAGGGGTTGGAGCTGGATTGGGACAGGGACAGACTGCACTGGCAGCAGCGCTGATCCTCTTATGGAAATCAGAATGATCGATCAGTATCAATACTCCAACCCGGAGCGGGGGAGCCATCCATAATGCAGCGCTTTTAATGAGAAAAGTGGGGAGTTTGGGAGAAGTTCGGCGTGAAGGATGGGGGGGGGGAGGACAGCGAAGGAAGGAGCAGGCCAGACACACGGGGGAAAAAATGCTCAGGCGGCAGATGACAGGACAAGGATCCAATCTGCAGCCGAAGACAAATGACCACCCCAGCCAAAAGATAATGTTATCGCCTGATGTCCTTCGCTCTGTGCATATTTCCCACACTTGACTCAAATAGCAAAACATAATATCCCTAAGAAAAATAGTGCAGACCTGTACACTCTATGGCTGCTACAGTTTGACAGACACACAAAAGTGCTTTTTGATTTTCAGATCAAGATGTTATTTTGTGATTATTTCACTGCCAGACATGAGAAAATGGTGTAAGAGGGAGAAAAAGTTTTTATGGATTTCCAATCTCAGACTTAAAAGAGAGACGCTGTTCAGTGTAAGAAATTAGTCTTAATATGATGGCTCAGAATTGATCAAACCATACTTACTCTCAGTCGTGGATAAACCTCCCTCTCCCAACAGTGAAAATCATTGTTTTTTTCACGTACAGCACACAGTCATTTTATGATACAGTAATTTCAGCATTTAAGCATTGTGAATATTTCTCATTGAGCAAGTCTATTGTATTTTCATACAAGTAAACATATATTAGGCAGGTGGCAAACTAAAGAAAAAAACAACAAAGCATTCGGTTCAATTGAGATGTGGTGACTGTGAAGCTAATAGCATACGATTTACATCATTTTCATACTCACTAACTCATTCAGTGACCCTGTGGATGGAGATATTGTCATCCTGAAAGAGACGACCCTCATCGGGATTAGAGTTACATCATAAAATGAAGGTCATCAGTCAGAATAACTTTATGTTGATTTGTAGTGATCCTTCCATCTAGGGAAACAAGTGGACCCAAATCCTACCAGTAAAATTCCCATTACAGCATAACTGAGCAACCAGACCTCCCTTACTGTATGGGGTCAAGCTTTGTGGCCTATAATGGTCTTAATGTATGCTGCACATGCACTCTCCCACTTGTGGAAACTATGGTGAAGGTTAACTTGTTTGAATGTATCACTTTTTTCCACACCTCTCTAGACAAGTGTATAAGGTTCTTATACCACTGAGCTCTCAAATCTGCATTTGTCTTTGTAACAGTAGATTTTATGAATTGCAGCTCTACAATAATATCCCTCTCTATGTAGTTGTGGACAAACTGATCACATCCTGCCTTGACATTCTCAGTCACCTGAGGAACAGTTTCTCTTCTTTCAATCACAACTGCCAACCTATTTTCCCTATAAATCTGAAAGCGGATGCCATTTCAGTCAGTTACTATTGAAACACTAGCCAGTCGAGCAGATTTTGTGACTAAAGCTTTTGTGAACTCTCTTTTATCATCACTTAGATCTTTTCCCATCTGCCTTTTTGATCCAAAAACAAGGTCAATTGGGCCCGCTCAGCATTTTACACATGCCACAGCATCTGCATGCGCTATGTTTCTCCACTCATTTTTTCAGATTTTTCATTTAGTCTGGCACCTGTTTGTGTGAATACACCAACTGGTCACATCATTAGGTATGCCTAAGTTGTATCTACACTCTTTGCCCACTTTATCAGTTCCACTTACTATATAGGTGCACTTTGTAGTTCTACATTTACAGTAGTAAATGTAGAACTACAAAGTAGTAAATGTAGTTCATTTGTTTCTCTGTATTCTTTGTTAGTCCCCTTTTACCCTGTTCCTCAAAGGTCAGGACCCCCACAAGACCACCACAGAGCAGGCATTATTTGGGTGATGTATCATTCTAAGCACTGCAGTGACCCTGACATGGTGGTGGTGTGTTAGTGTGTGTTGCGCTGGTAAGAGCTGATCAGACACAGCAGTGCTGCTGGAGATTTTCAACTCTGTGTCCACTTACTGTCCACTTTATTTGACACACTTACCTTGTTAGTCCACCTTGTAGACATAAAGTCAGAGAAAACAGCTCATCTGTTGCTGCAGTGTGTGTTGGTCATTATCTAATCCTTCATCAGTGGTCACAGGACACTTCCCACAGGACGCTGTTGGCTGGATGTTATTTGGTTGGTGGACTATTCTCATCCACACCATGTCAGTGTCACTTCAGTGCTGAGAATGACCCACCACCCAAATAATATCTGCTCTGTGGTGGTCCTGTGAGTCCTCACCAATAAAAGAACAGGGTGAAATGGGGCTAACAAAGTACGGAGAGAAACAGATGGACTACAGTCTGTAATTGAAGAACCATAAAGTGCACGTATATGATACATGAAGCAGATAAAATGGACCATGAGTGTAGAAACAAAGAAGTGTACATAATGAAATGGCCAGTCGGTATATACATGCATGTATGAGTAAGTATATGTACACAGTACAAGAGTTCAATCAAGTTGATTTGCCAGAACCCAAATCAATGTTTTTCTTGTTTAACAATTTTTTTTTTCTAGGAAATTCCATTGTACTCTTACTGTACCACATTTAATGAAAAACGTCTTCACACTGTGTTGATAACAGTCCCTTACATTGACCAGTTTTAATTCATTCCAAACTCCTCTTAATGTAACAAACCTGATTCAGTTAATCTAGCCTTTCAGGAGCATCTGAATAGAAGAATAAGGTGGATCTGATTAGAGCTGCAATAAAACTCTGCAGGAGAATCAGGAGCTAAACTCATTAAGGATCAGTCTGTTGGACACCATTGCTGCATTGCTGCTGATATTTATCCAAGTCCTACTGTTCTGTGCTAATGAACAGATTATTGTCTGTTATCTCCTAGAAAAATATGTTTTTTTCATGTAATTGCTGCTTCTAAACTAAGCCTGTAGTGCATTTCATCAATTCCATTTAGTGACAAACCAACTGACACAAAGTGAACATAGCACTCTCTTAAACCTAGAGGCTACCTATAGCCTGTTTATGAGTTATAATTCCCGCCATCACTAAAATATACCAAAGAGCTCAATGACGTTGACTGTGTGAGCGCGTCTGGTCCAGCATCTCGAATAGCGCCAGACACTGGAGCAGATGGGCAGGGGCAGTAACAGGCTGGGCCGGCGGAGTCTTCAGCGCATCCAGAGCTGCTGACGGAGAGAGAGAGCAATAGAGCACCTGGCGAAGGCACAGGGCCTTCTGTTGTGCCGCTGTTAATTGGCTTGACTGGGAAAACGTCTCGCCTCTGAACGTCATCAATTTGGGACATTTGCTTAACTGAAGCTCAAGTCCTGCAGGCACTGCTAAAAGAGGAAGGACAACCCTCATAACAAGTCTCTGTACTTAGATGAGCAGTTTTGGGGAGCTGTCGTGAATTATGCTTTCAAACACTTTTTGTTTCTGTTATAGAGTCTCAGCATGCATCTTATTTGTGGGTAATTATTTATTGATAAGCAATTCATAAAGCAGATGAGCAATTAATAAGTATTTGATAGGGTTACTCATCATATTAGGTAAGACAGGAATGGCAGTTTAGATTAGATTAACTTTGTGTTTTACTACAGAGGGAATTTATCTTCGGCTTTTCTTTATGAACACTCATTTCTTGACTATACAATCATGTGAAACAAAAGTGAATGAACAATATCAGTTGAATGTTTTACAGTAAAATGACAAGATTTCTGTGGAAACACATACAGAACTGTTTAGTGCACAAGCAAAAAAGGTAAAAAGACAGAAGACAGTATTTTTATGAATACAGATCAGCACCACAAATATTACCAGAAAATAACAGCTGGCATTTCCATTACTGACCAATTGCTCAAGAGCTATGGTGAAGAGGGACTTGCATACATTTGTTTCCCTGAGAAATGTTGGTTTGATTATTCGTTTTGTGTTTTTAATGTTGAATCAACAAATGCACTGGAGAACCTGCACTTCAGGCATACAAATGATTTTAGATATAATATCAGCATCCATAAGCTGAGCAAGTATCTGATCTCATGGCTTGCTCTGAAACCAACTATGGTATCCTCAGATGGCCCTGGAAATATCTTGACATATCATGAGACACAGTTTAGGAAACAAGCAAGCTGGGTTTTTTTATTTGAATATTTCATATTCATGTAAGCATTCTGTTTCAGCAGACCTTCCTAAGTGCGTCCTCCAAATTTTGGCAGTCTGTACTCACTTTTAACTCCATTTACAAGCTTGTTTGTCCCTTCTTCACTCTGTTCTTGTAGTGCTCCTCAGAGAGTGCCCGTAATCTCTCAGCAGCCTGTGGACACACAGTTAGCAAATCAATTGCAAAGGATGGCTTCAGCGGAGAACACTCTGGACCTTACAGGCTCTCAGAGAAAGCGTTATAATTTATGGGAACTAAAATTATACCTGTTACTTTTAAATCAATTTTATTTAATAGAATCATCATGCTAATTGTATTTGAATTCCACAAATATTTTAGGAATACTCTTATTTCATTGTAAAGTTTTAGTCTTAATCTTGAAATTGGTCAATCAAGACTGTGGCACTGTCATAGGATGCCACGTTTGGCACGTCAGATCGTAAAATTCCTGCCCTGCTAAATCCTCGCTGGTCAACTGTAAGTGTCATTACTGTAGAAAGGAAGTGTCTAAAAGCAACAATAGGTCAGCAACTAAGTGGTAGACCAAACTCACAGAGCGGGACCGCAGTGTGCTAAAGTGCATAGTGTGTGAAGAGTATCTATTCTGTTGCATCACTCACTACAGAGTTTAAGAACGGCGCATCAGGAGCTTCATGAAAAAGGTTGCTATGGCTGAGCAGCTACACACAAGTCTAAGATCTTACGTACAATGCCAAACATCAGCTGGAAATATGTAAAGCATATGTTCTGTGGAGTGTTGAATCATGCTTCACTATGTTACTGTCTGATGGAGGAATCTGGGTTTGGCGGATGCCAGGAGAACGCTACCTACCAGAATAATTAATATCAACTGTAAAGTTTGGTGGAGGAGGGATAATGGTCTGGGGCTGTTTTTCAGGGTTTGGTCTAGGACCCGTAGTTTCAGTGAAGGGTGATAAGACATTTTAGACAATTATATGCTTCCGATGTGAAAGTTTGGGCAAGTCTCTTTACTGTTCCAGCATGACTGTGCCCCTGTGCACAAAGCAAGCTCCATAAAGACATGTTGTGATGAGTTTGGTGAGGAAGAACTCTAGTGACCTGCACAGAGCCCTGATCTTAATCCCACTGAACACCTCTGGGACGAGTTGGAATGTTAACTGTGAGCCAGGTCTTACCAACGTCACAAATACTCTTTTGACTGAATGGGCACAAATTCCCACAGACACAGTTTAAAATCTTGTGGAAAGCTTCTCAAAAGAATAGGAACTGTTATAGCCACAAAGTGGGACAAATCCATATTAACGTCCATGATTTTGGAGTGGAATGTCCAACAAGATCATATTAGGTGTGACGGTCAGTGAATAAGGTAAAATATATGTTAATGTCTGTAACATGCTTCAAATGAAACATGTAAGGTCAATTACAAGCATCAAGTATATGTGTTTAATCTAAAATAACCAAAAATGTTCATGTGCAGCAACATTAGCTTAGTACTAATATACTATTAGAAATCCCATAGGGGTGCTAGCAGAAATTAGCATAGCACAGAGGCTTCAACATCTTTGGCCTGAACTGAAAGTCTGTCTCTAACAGTCACCATTCACCACTGGATGGCTTCAACTTCACAGTGCTTAAAAAGACCATGGGCTACCAATATATCCAGTCAAATAGGCAACAGGAAAATGACTTCACTCTAAAGTGGAAAGAACACTCAAGTTCTTCTTTTGTGTTCGTCCCTGAGGCCATTGTTGAAACTGGGCAGTAAATTCAAACTTCTCTCATCACATCATAACGTCACCACATAACAAAACACAGACCGCCCAGGGCCGTGACTGGCTGGATGGGATTCACATTGAGCAACAATAAGCAGTAGTCTTTGATGTCCGAGCTGGGGGTGAAGTTACAGTCTCTCTTCTTGCTCTCTCTCTCTCTCTCTCTCTTTCTCACTCGCTCTCACAAGATGAGTGATTAAACATTCTAGCGCCCCTGTCATTTCTTGATCCAATTTCTTCGCTGCGTCACACTGCTTAATTTCTATGCCACCGCTGCTCTGGCACAATTTGATAGCGGCCAGCACTGCAGCTAACAGAGGTCAGTCTCATAAGCGTCGGCAGATGGGCTCTCCACGGGTCTGCCGCATTCACTAAGCCATAATAAATGTTACAGCACATTAAATCACCCTAGAGGCGTGCCACCATGTTCAGAACCCAAACCATTCAATCAGGAAATCTTAGCGCCGAAAGATAAAAAGCACCCGCTGTATTACACTTAGCGCCTCTGCTAGAAGTCCCATAATACACAGCTCTAACAATCAGTTACATGCACATGAGCATGCACTCATGCAGCCCAACTCATCCTTCAATCTAGTGCCAAATTTAGACAGACTGGCAAATAAAGACCAGATTACAACAGACCACAATGTTCTCTCTCACATTATTTGGTCAAGCTTGATTAGCATGGATGTGGCTAGCTGGTTCAGGTCACTGAGCTGAGTTGGAATGGATAACTACTGCCTGGGGTGTAAGCATTGGGTTGGGTGATCAGTACAGAGGAGATAGACTGGTTCAGGTTATTGTTGTGAGATTGCTAGACTGGCATGGGTAATTGGTGTGGAGGTCCTGGGTTGAGTCAATGACATGAAGGTGTTTGGGATAGGTTTGGTGATTGGTGTGGAGGTGATGGGTAGGAATAACAGCAATAATGATAAAAGACTTTATTTATATAGCACCTTTCATACATTTAAAATGCAGCTAAAAGCGCTTTAGAGTGTAAACAGAAAAAAACAAAAAAAAAAGAAAAGAAACAAGAGGTAGTCAAGTAAAACTGGCAAATAGTGAGGTAGTGACAAAAAAATACAATAACATACAAAAAAAATAATAATTAAAATAATATGAATGCCAAAGTAACATGCCAGTAAAAGCAAGGAAAATAAAAGCTAGTTAAATGCTAAAGTGAAAAAAAGTTTTCAGCTGTTTCTTAAAATAAGCGATAGAAGGAGCCTGTTTCATATTTATTGGTCGTGTGTTCCAGACCTTTAGAGCATAAAAACAAAAGCCAGCTTCACCACTTTTTTTTTTTTTACTTTCTTTCTTGGAATATGGAGTAGGCTAGCACTAAATGATCTTAGGGCACGATTTGGAACATAGTTCATCAGGTATTCAGAAATGTAAGGTGCTGCATTTAAAAACTAGCAGCAAAATGTTACAGTCAATTCTAAAAGAAACAGGCAGTCAGTACAGTGAAGCTAAAACTTGTCTATTAAGACCTCATTTTCTAGTATGTGTTAATATTGCTGCTGCATTTTGTACAAGCTGTAGTTTGTTTGTTATAGTTGTAGGAAGTCCTTTGAGCAATGCATTTTAATAATTAAGACTACACAAAAGCATGGATCAGTTTCTTGGTATCTTGTAACCAGAGGTACTATCTTATCCTTGCTAATCTCCTTACATGACAGAATGCAGTTTTAGTAATGTTGATAATGTGTAGTTTAAAAGTTAAATCACAATCCATACTTACACCAAGATTTCTAACTTCAGATTGTGTCTGTAGAGCCAGATTTCCAAGTTTGTTATAAACCTTTTTTCTCTCTTTCCTTCACTACCAATTACAAGTACTTCTGTATTGTTTCTTTTTAGTTTAAAAAAAAATTCTATTCATCCAGCTAACAGTGCTTTACAGATAGGTTAACAGCTTATCTAAATTAACAACCTCATCCGGTGCAACAGATATGCATAACTGTGTATCATAAGCATAACTGTAAAAATCTGACTCCATGCTTTTCTATAAGCCAGTGCCAACAGCAGTGGGTGCATGGTGTGGAGATGGTGGAATTGGGTTAGATGAATGATGTGGAGATGGAGGGATGGGTTGGGTAAATGGTGTAGAGATGGTAGGATGGGTTGGGAGAATGGTGTGAAGGTGTTTGGTTGGGTTGGGTTGAATGATTGTCGGGGAGGCGCTTGGCTGGGTTAGGTTGTTGGTGAGGAGGTTTGGGCTGGTTCAGTTCACTGATGCACAGTTGGTGAGCTGGAAGACATGATTGTTGGGGATATGCTTGGCTGAGCTGAATGATTAGCATTGAACTTGTTTTCTGGTTCAGGTCACTGTTGTGGAGGTGTTAAGCTCGGCTAACCAATTTGGTGTTTGGTTGTTGTGATTGTTGAAGTGCTGCACTGGATGACTGAAGTGAAGGTGTTGGTTTGGGTTTGGTGATTGGTGAGTAGATGTTGGGTTGTGTGACTGGGTTGACTGTTGTGGAAATGTTGGGTTGGAGTAAGTTATTGATGTGGGCATGGTGAGCTGAGCTGGGCAATTGTTGTGGACATTTTGAGATGGGTGGCTGGTGTGGAGGTGGTGGGCCACTCAGCTCAGTGAGGTAGTCGAAGGCACCGGCATGATGGACCAGCGCTGACAGGCAGCGAACTGACAGCGCCCGGATGGCGCTGGCTAATTTGATCAAGCTATCAATCAGTGCGTCCAGATGGACATCAATCAAGAGCTGGACGTGATGTCCTCTTTCCTTGCAGCCAAAAGGCACATCAAATCGAGGGATGAGATGGATAAAAGGAGACAGAGAGATGGAGGACTCTAATTCCAGCTCTCTCCCTTAGTGGACAAGACAGGGTCACCCAGCATGACAAGTGTCTGAGAGTAGCAGTCAGGTAGCAGGGTTGAGTGCAGGACAACTGGCCATATTAAAGTACGAGGCACTGAAATCGAGTGTTCATCAGTGTCTAGGCACCCTTTCTGTGAGTTCTTTAGAAAGAGCTGTTAAAAAAAATCACTAAAACTTCAGGTTTTGCCGCATATTTTTCAAACCCTACTGAAAAAAGTCTTTTTTAGCATCTTAAAAACAAGTATTTGATGCACTATTTTGTGCAAGTATTCTAAAGCTCCAGTGGTGAAGAAATTAGTCTAAACGATGATTGGTCGGTACTGTTTAAAATGATGTAAACAGTCCATCAACAGCAAGTGAGTGGTGACAGTCTGGGAGAGAGAAATGACAAGTTCTCTGAATGGCAAAACACAATAAACAGCTCTAAGTAGGAATACTGAAAAGCTGGATATGATGCAATAAGAAAGACACAACTTTCTGTTTTACAGAACATGCTCAAAATATTACGTTATTTTGAGAACTTTTAGCAGAACACTAAAACTAATGGGTTAGCCAGTTGTGGAGTCCACCCTGAGGCCCAGCCACAGAGAGTTAAGGTACCCCAATCTGTGTAGTGACCTGACTGAAGAGGACTGACCTGTTCTGGCGTGAGATCCCGCTGCTCCTGTGCCAGCATCTCATAGCCTACCATGAACTTACGGACGGTGGCTGAGCGCAGCAGGGGAGGGTAGTAGTGCGCATGCAGCTGCCAGTGGCTCATGTCTTCCTTCAGGTAACCTCCTGTTGGGGCTCCTAAAGAACACAGCAGAAGATCCATTGCTAAGGCTAAACTAACTGCAACAGTGCTTAATATCTGACACAAAGCTCCTCCAGTTTTAGTTGATAATACATGTCAGATATGCTGAAAAAAAGCTGGCAACTCATCTGTTGATGCTGCAACTCACTAACAAAGATGACATCAACATGTTGAATCTATTAGCGCAGTCCGTTGCGTATCATTCACCAAATGAAGTAATACACAGGTGACAGGTAATGACTTTATAATTTGGCTTGGTAAGCAGGCCTTTGGGAACCATTAATAACATGAAATGAAGAAAATGACCACATTGAAAACAGATAAACAACATTTGGTATGCATCTGTGTTGCCAATCATATGTAAATGGTACAGCTAAAGTGTATGAGACCAGATCAAAGCTGACACAATGAGAGCTTCACAGAACAATTCATTCCACCAGGGCCCAGCAAGAGCCTTAATTAACAACACAGCGACTGTAACAGCGTCTGGACGCCAGTGGCATGCGAAAAATCTCTTGTAAGGTTTCATGGTGCATATTAAGTTATAAAATGGCTGTGAGAACCAGTGGTTTGGCCCCAGTCCCAGCTCGCTTATCCCCATAATAATGAATGAAAAGCGTATCATGCAAGTTAAATCTGATTCATCCTGTCTGCTGCAATGAAATGGCCGTTAATTTCCTCCACTGACATTCTCTCTCT
>JAILXH010160423.1:0-10480 GCA_023558415.1 Piaractus mesopotamicus
CTTTAGTCTGAATGGAAGTTATTGAAAAAATATTTCTATTGCTCCATTTATGAAATCTGAACGCCATGTAAAGAACCTACGTTTTTAAAAATAAAGTTGCCATAAAGGTTTCTTTGCACGATGTCATAGAAGCATCACTTTTGGTATTTATATATATATATTAGATATTTATAAGTTCATATATGTAGTAATATGCCAAATGTGTATGTACTTATATGTATAATAGATGTATATATATGTAATGGATGTAATACATAGACGTACATGAGTGTCTTTGTGTAATAAGAATTTTCTGAGCCTGATCTTAATCTCTGTATCAGTAAATAAATGGGTTTGTTCTTTCAGTTTTATGAATTTTAAGATATGAAATACGACGCTTTTGTTAAAAAAAAAAAACAAAAAAACCCCCAAAACTTCACAGATTCATTTACAAAAGCACTGTGTTGATCCTGTAGGTTAACTGTTTTTCACTAGTTTCACTACAACGTCAGGACAGTTTGGTTCTAAAAATGTACACACACGCACACACGCACACACACACACACACACACACACACACACACCGGTTGCTCTCTCATCATGTGCTCCTCATTTCCTTCTCCCAGCAGCCCCTGATGTCCACATCATGTGAGAACCATTTGCTGTTAAAGAGTTTTCTGCTTTACACCCTGCATCAAAAATTAAACTGAAGATAAAAAAGAGCACATTCATCAGCTTTTATCTGATTCTCTCTCACATACAGGCCCTGCACAAAGCACTGGGACACTCAATGCTTCAAAAACTCCAAAAAAGCGCCCTATATTGGGAATAACGCTAAAGGCCTTGCCTTTTATTCACTCAGTATGATGTCAGCACTCAAACCTTTCAGCTGTTTAAACCACCTCTGAGCTGAAAGTTCAATATGAGCTTCAATGTGAGCTTTTAGCAATAGTTTGGAAAACTGTTAAATCGTTATTTGGGGAGGACCTGCTCTGCATACCGAGAAATGACACTTTGATGAACATGAAGTGGAGCGAAGCTAAAAATACCCAAAGGATCAGCATGGCGGTCACCAGTCTTGTCCACAAAGGGCCTGTTTGGCTGCAGGTTTTCACTCCAAACAGGCAGAAGAACACCTGATTCTGCTTGTTTAATCAGTTACTCTCAGTCTTTAAACAACCGATTAGCTGTATGAGGTGTGCTTTTGCTTTGTCGGATTGAGGACCAGGAGCCACGCCGGCTCTTAGCGGATAAGGTTGGTGACCCCTGTGATTAGCATTAGCATATTAGCAGTATGGTAATGAACCCATTTGCAGGTTTTTCTTAGTTGAAGGGCCCATATGATGGATAACTTCATTTCCCTTGCTTTTTTGAAATAAGTTAGATGTAGTAAGTAAACACTGGCAATATAACATAACATTGTATCATTTTTTTGCAAAATGTAAAAAATTCAGATATGCTTTGTGTTAAAATTGATGAACAGACCAGCAGAAACGGTCCACAATTATTTGAGAAAAAAAAAATAAATCCATTACTGTCTATTACAAGTTAAGCATGTTTTTCCTTCTCTTGTAAAGTTACCATTTTTGGAAATATGAGGTTCTGTTCAGTGATGAAATGTAATATCACAATATAATACAATATCATACACTCCCCAGTCCACACAGCCCATATACACAAACTAACTAGCTGCAAAAAGAGTCAGTTTTGAATTCACTGTTTTTGTGATGTCATTAGAAAGATAACACATTTACAAAGATCCGCCTGCCTACAGCAGTTTAGCCACCCCATTCACAGTGAAGTTAAAAGAAGTGTTTCTGTCCTGACTGCTTTTTGAATGAGGCACAATACAAGCCAACAGAGAGCTCGTTTACATATCACTGTTGTTGGAACAAAACCACGTATCTCCAAAATTAACTTTACAGGAGACGGAAAAAAACACAATTGACTTGTACTGTAAGTCAATGGAACCAGACTTTTTTCCAAGTCATTTCGGGCCGTTTCTTTTGGTCCATTCATCATGCAATTTACACACAATGTAAAAGACAACAGGCATTTTCAAATTATGTCAAAACCTGAAAAATGTCAAAATTAGAGATACAAGGTTTTGTTCCGACAGCTGCAATATACCAGACTTAAAGGTGCTGTGACTTAAACAGCCTGTTTAATTCTGAGTATAAAGAGAGACTGGAAAATAGCCTTATAGAAAAGAATTAAGACTGTTTTTTGGGTTATACACCTGCACAAATGTAAGTGGACCTGAAGGGAAAAAATTACATACAAGCAAAAAAAAAAAAGGTAGGATATGGGCTGTAAAAAGCATAATTCAAGCATAATTGGAAAGTAGGTGTGAAAATCAGGCAAGGTGTCCCCAGACTTTTGATGGACAGTGTATATAGACAAATTAATGGGTGTGGTCACTTTTCCCGTTGCCCTGGACTGTATTAGAGGTATGGGGGGGCGGCGTGCAAGCAGAAAGAGCATTCGATTTAGTGAACCTTTTTAATTTGAAACAGCTTTCTAAAGGGAGTGATGGAGCCAATGAGGGAGAAATATGATTACAGATTACTCCGCCTGACGGTGGGGTGGGGGTGTAGTTGGAGAGAATGAGGTTTAGGCACTTGACCAAACTTGAAAACAAGAATCATTCCAGAGTTTAAATACAAATATATAATTATATTCAAATATATATACTTTCTTACAAATAGTATTTACAGTGCCTCAAAGCACATCTAGCACAATTTACTGCAAGAAAAAAAAAAAAAAAAAGGAAAAGAAGTCCACGTTCAAAGGCCTCCTTCTCCTCCCCCACAGCACACCTCCCTCTTTTTGCTGAATTCCCAGCTGGCATCTTGCTCTACAAGCCTTAGTTTTTCATGGCTGGTAAGTTGAGGAGGAAAAACAGGGAGGGGATAGACAGAGTGGAGGGGGGGGAGAGAGCGTTTCAGCACATGGCATCGAAATGGCCACGTTTGTTTCTTTTGGAAAATCCAGGTTTGGTTTTCATTTAGCCTCAGCTTGTCCATTTTTGTGAGTACAAAAAAAAACAAAAAACAGAACAAAACAAACAACACAAAAAAAGAAACACACTCCTAATCTCCTCATCCTGTAAGTCTTACAAGTGACATACAATATTCAACAGCAAACGTCAAGAAGTGGCTGCGTTCAGGATTGGGAATACTGACAATAAGTGAAAACATACGAGTTCCACAGTTTGTCTTTGTGAAGGGCAACAAATTCAGTCATCAGTTAAAAAAAGGCAGAGAGTGACATTCCCTCGCTGAGAGTTTGTACTTTAAAAGGCTCCTACACGGTGGTCTCGCCGTGTTGGCCGTTAGTGAGGCGTGTGTAGAACTTCCTCCAAGAATGAAGGGTCTTGCCGGACCAGATCCAGAAGCCAGAGGTGATCCCGACGATGAGGGTCATGAGGTACTTGATCATGTAGACGGTGAAGTCTGGGGTCATCCTCGGGCCGGGCTGCATGGGGCAGGGGATGGCCAGGCTCTTGCAGTGCATGCTGATCCAGCTGCGCTCCCAGTGCTCCCGGAAGGCCTGCTCATAGAAGAAGCAGGCGATGACAATAGTGGCCGGCACCGTGTACAGCACGGAGAAGACGCCGATGCGCACCATGAGCCGCTCCAGCTTCTCCGTCTTGGTGCCGTCGTGTTTCATGATGGTGCGGATTCGGAAGAGCGAGACGAAGCCGGCCAGCAAGAAGGACGTGCCGATGAAGAGGTAGATGAAGAGCGGGGCCAGGACGAAACCTCGCAGCGGGTCCACGTTGTTGAGGCCCACAAAGCAGACACCGCTCAAAACGTCGCCGTCTATCTGCCCCATTGCCAGGATGCTGATGGTCTTCACCGCCGGTACGGCCCAGGCAGCCAGGTGGAAGTACTGGGAGTTGGCTTCGATGGCCTCGTGGCCCCACTTCATCCCCGCGGCCAGGAACCAGGTGAGCGACAGGATGACCCACCAGATGGAGGAGGCCATGCTAAAGAAGTACAGCATCATGAAGAGGATGGTGCAGCCCTCTTTCTTCGTGCCCTGCACTATGGTTTTGTAGGTTTCGGGGAAGAAGCTTTCGTTGCATACGACTTTATCCCCCAGGAAGTAGCCCGTGATATAGGCGATGGAAACCATGGTGTAGCAGCCGGACAAGAAAATGATGGGCCGCTCGGGGTACTTGAAGCGCTGCATGTCCACCAAATACGTGGTCACAGTGAAAAGGGTGGACGCGCAACACAGACACGACCAGACTAGGATCCAGACGCGGGCGAAGGCGATCTCCTGGTCGTTGAAGAACATGTAGGCCCCATGGGTTCTAGATGATTCACATGGGGCGCCGCAGTCCGGCTCCCCGAGGAACTTGTAGTTGAGATATGACGGGACCTTGAGCGATGGCGGACAGCGGAAAGGCCTGTCCGGTGTGGAGTACAGGTAGACTTCCGGCGTTCCCGGAACCGGCACGTTGTGGGCAGGTGGCGCGGTGGACGTGGAATCGTTCTGACCAACACATATGTGGCCGTCGCCCAACACGGGGAAGTTCTCGCACCGCAGCCTCTCCGGCCACTGGAAGCCGAATTTGTTCATAAGCGCCTCGCAGCCCTGCTTGGCCCTCTCGCAAATGGACCGGCAAGGCGGGATGGCCTTCTCCAGCACGGTACATACGGGTGCATACATGGAGCACAGGAAGAACTTGAGCTCTGGAGAACACTGGACCTTCACCAATGGATAAAACTGGTGCACCTCTAATCCAGCGTCTTCCTGGCTGTAGTGGCCCACCAGGTTGGGCATTATAGTCTGGTTGTAGGCGATGTCCGTGCACAGGGGGATCGTAATTGGCTGGCAGAAGCCGTGGTCGGGCACGGCTATGCCATGGTCACCTTGATACTGTCCACACACCGAGGCGAGCAAGGACGACAGCAGCAGCAGCAGCAACGTGGAGACGGCAGGCGAGCTCAGACTAGTCTCCATTATCGCGACAAGTTACTAAACTTAAACTAAGTCACACAACTGCGCACGTTAGGATTTAAATAACATATTATTTCATATACTTACTACAAAAAACAGACGAACTACACGCGAACTTCTCACAACTTTCCCGACCGACAGCCGCGAGCTGCGTTGCAGAACTGCATGACTTTTTTTTTCACCCTCTTTGTCCGATTGGGCGGTTTCAAGCCCCCCGCTTACGCTGCGCTTTTACGAGATGAAGGAGGAGCGAGTTCGGGGGGCCTTGAAACAGACACTCTTCCAGACTCCCTAAGCTCGCCTGATGATCTGCAGCCAGAGGAGAAGCACTGAGCTGCAGGCAGCAGAAAACCTGAAAATATACCTTCACAGGCTGGAAGAGGACATACTGGTTTTGTTTTTACGTAAATAAAGTCGTGAAATCGGACTTTTCCCCCCCTTTTTTTACTTTCCAAAATAAAGGCCGTGTTCACAACTCTGTCAGTCTGAACAATGGAGAAAAAGTGCAGTGTAGTTCAGACATAAACACAGAAGTTGGAAAACTTCATATCACACACACTTGCCAATATGTAAATCAGATATATGGCAATATATGTTCATATATCACAAAAGGTCAGGCATGTTTTTCAAAATATATAGTCATATATGTTATGCACATGTATAAGCATCAAATATTTAGGCATATATGTATAATACATAATATATAATATAATACATATATGTCTGATAGGTGGGTAAATACATACATGCATGATATATAGATCACATGTATAATGTATGCCTGATATACAGTGTGTCCGATACATGGGTCATACATATATGAATATAAACACTAAAAAAAACATTCATTGAATAACATGAACCTTGTATATATGAGTAATATACACCAACCATATATAAGTGCTTTCTATCATATATTGTTAAATATGCGTTACGTATGTGTGTTACATGGATCATGATTTATATGTCCCATGTTGAAAATGGCCAATTTCAAACGAGCTGGCATATATGTCACAGGTACGTACATATGTGACAAATTTAAGCTGGATATATATGGGAACTCCAAATAAGCAAATATACACCTTTTATTTGAAATGCATAAACTGACACGTATTTCCGTTTGGGTTTCTACAGAATCAGGAACTTTCAGATAGAAACAGTTTATCTCCACATTTGTCCGTCTATGTAAACAGAGTAATATAATAATATAATAATGAAATAATATAGTATGATTCTAGAGAAGCAGGACGTTTCATATTCCACATATCAGATTTTCTGTGTTGAATTTACTTGGTTTAATATGCTTATCATTTCTACATAAACACAACTTTGTCTTTCAGTTTATTTACTTCTGGATTTAATTGTATGTTGAGGTAACATGTTTATTTGTGTAAAAACAGTGTTTATATTTAAATCAAGTTAATTAGAAGCATGACATCTATCTATCTATCTATCTATCTATCTATCTACACTCTTTAACATGTTTTCAAAGATTCTTTAGTAAATGGAATGTTTCTGTCTAGAGCCATGAGTTCTGTATAGAACCACTGACATGTCCAAAAGGCTTTGCATGGTGAAATGGCTCTTCAGCTTGATGGAGAAGGTGTTTTATGTGAAAATGGTTCTATACAGAGCCAAAAAGGGTTCATTGTAGCAATGTCTCAAAACTTTGTATCAAAACTTTTTGGTTCTATGTGGAACCATTTTCAACCATTTCACCATGCAAAGAGCCTTTTAAGCATGTCAGGGGTTCTATACAGAACTCATGGTTCTAACAAACAAAACCATTCCCTTTACCAAATAACCCTTGAAGAACCATCATAAATGAGAGTCTATCTATCTATCTATCTATCTATCTATCTATCTATCTATCTATCTATCTATCGTTAAGAGGTCAACACCGCCACCTTGTGGATGTTTACTTATATAGCATTATGTCCAGAACTCTAACAGGTGTTCTGGGACAAATTATAGATGAATCCGATGGTTTCCTAATGGGATCTAAAAAGGTGTCCTACAGGAAACTAGTGGTCTCTAACGTTAACCATTAAGCCCGTACCCATTAGAAAGCAATACCATCAGGTTTTAACCCATTGATTGATTCTAATGGTCTTTTTTCCAGCATTTTTTCATGCTATTATATCTGTAGGCCAGTCGGCTCTGTAAGTTTTTGCTGAAAATCTAACACGAACATAAAAGCTGAAAATAGTATAATAAGCTGACTCCCTCGTTTGAACTCACTTAATTTTTTACTAAACTGATTTGAACCACCGTGTGGGATTTTTCTGACATACTTTTATTAACAGAACCACACTGTCCATAAGCAGACATAAGCCTAATATGTTTTTTCTGTTTATTGTTCATTTTTCTGTGTCACCGGCGCTTTAGGCCGTTTAGCGGTGTGTTTATGTTCTCAGGGGAGACGGTAACTGAAAAACTTCTGCTGTTGCTATGGTAGGGAATCCTGCCCGGTCAGTGCACTGTGATTGGCTGGTTCTGATCCCAACGACCAATTAAAACCGACGGAATATTAAATATTAGAACCGTTTTTTTTAATGTCCTTGTTTTAACGGGCGGAGCGCGAGGCGTATCGAGATTTCAAGTCTATCGAATCTGTGTTCACCTTCGGTCACTTCAGGAGACTAAACTAGCCCGAAATCCACCCTTAAGTATTAATAATACTGATTATTAAGGTGACAATCGTGGAAATAAATTACGATAAGAAGTCATTTCACCGAGACAAATAATTTGTTGTTGCTAGAGATGGAGGTAAGATGGATGGAGACGGTACCTCAGTGGTAACGTTAGCTAGTGTTGCTAACCTAGTAGGTTAGCTCAGTTAGCTAGCTAGTTAACCTAGCTAACTAGCGTAGGTGTGCTAACGGTTGCTCGTGAAGAGACTCGTCGTCAGTCTCAACTCGCGATAACGGAGCCAACAGCGACTTAAATTATTACAGAGACTTCTATAATTAACGGTATATGTAAAACAAGACTGTCAGTGCTTTTTCTGGTCAGTCAGATTTTCACAGTTTCTTCATATCTGAGGTATTTCTGAAGAGTTGGATTCTGAAAGTTAGCCAAACTCAACCGATGTTTGCTTGAAAGAACAGTAGTTAGTTAAGCTAGCTAGCTAGGTTCATATAGTTAAATTTTAATTAGTTGTGTTTATTTAAACATTACTTCAAATTTCGTTTTTGACAGCCTAAAATAGCCTATTTTGCCATCGTTGTTTCGCAAAGACAATGTTGAATGTTTGTCTCGGCCCCGTCGTGGCCACAGCAGGTTGACCAGCTAGCCAGCCAGCATCTGAAAAGACACCATTCGTCTTTATTTGTCACTCACGTAGCGAAGGAACTACGCTGTAAAAATGTGTTGGCAGTTAAAAAAAAAAACGTTCAACCTAAAAACGAAAAAGTTAGGTTCTTGACGAGCGGTTTGATTGATAGTTAATTGACTTAAGTGATATTGATGGACTTGAGTTAAGTGATTTAGACTCGAATGAAGAAAAGTGACATTGTAGTTTAGATGGAACAAAAGCAATATTTTTTCATCTTTCAATTCAAATCTCACAAACACTTCCAGTCAGTCTCTGCACTGCCTAATAAAAGTTGTTATAAAGTAGTAAAGATGGACTGATGGATAGGTTGAAAGGTTGGCCCTCCCAGATTTAAGCTACAAAGGCCTGACTGAATTTTAAATACTGGAATCAGGGTGGGCTATCCCAGCGTATCTTGCTTTTATTCTCTCTCTCACTCTCTCTCTCTCTCTCTCTCTCCCTATCTATCTATCTATCTATCTATCTATCTATCTATCCATTTATCCATCTTTCTGTCTATCTATCTATCTATCTATCTGTCTATCTGTCTGTCTGTCTGTCATTAGCCATCTCTGATACGACCAAACTAATTTTCACAATAGACTACTCTTTATGTAGCTTGTGTTTACTATTTATTACATTATTAATATTATTTTATTACAGCATAATCAATGTGTCTTATTATAGATATTGTCCTCTTTTGTGATTAAAGGTTAATAATGCAGGAAAAAGTAAAATCAGTGTGGATGCAAATGGGGCAAAGATGGCCTTTGATCAGCTTCATAATACTGGATCAGACTCATACTACTCCCCCTACAAGTTTCAGGTGAGATGCAATATTAATTATAAATGCACCACATATGTGAATGACTTGAATTAAAATGGGAATTCACATAGAGATCTACAATGTCAGCTTTTGTTTTATTTTATTTTTTGTCTTTTTTAAACAGAATGATTTTAGCGTTGATAGTGGACAACTGCCTCAGCATTTCACCACAGATTTTTCCTTGCATGACGAGCCCCAACTGCCCTATAATTCCTGGGCAGCTCAAGATGACCCTGGTCAGCTGATGAACTATGCTCAAGGCATCTCCAAAAACAGGTCAGATGTGTAAATTGTAATCATGTACAGATACAGAATACATTTTTACACATGTACATTATTAAATGGGTCCAAAGTATATAAATAGTTTTGTTTCACAAATAAACATGAAAAAATGAGAGTGAAAAGGTCTTATAAAAAATTATAAAAATGAAAGATGAAATGATAAAATGACAAAGAAGTGTGAAATATAGTTATTATTAAGTTTTTAATTTTGCAAGTATTCAGTGCACCGGTCAATGCTAGCCATACACTAGAAGACTTTGAAAAGACTTTTGAAAAGGCTGAAGTCTGACACCCTCTCACATCTAAAGACAGTGTCACAGAGTTTTTAGTCACAGACTATGTTTTTGCAAAGACTGGGGATCTTGCAGGGTCACCATATGCAAGACTGCAACTAGATTTTTGAGATTGTTTCCCATCATCATACACCAGGAAAATTACAAACAGAGAAACCCTTTTCTGTAGTAGTACAAATTAAATGTTGGCTATGCGTGTAAAGATCTGAGGCTCAGCTCAATTCACTGTCGAACTGTATATTCTGGCAGACCATCACAAATACATTTTGTTTAACATAAAGATTTACACATCAACAAAACATGCAGTGATTCAGCATTGGTGATTGGGTGTGTGCATTTTCTCCCTAGCACTCTCTCTTTCTCTCTCTCTCTCTGTCTCTCTCTGTTGTGCATGTGCTCGTCTGCTCGCTCTCACATATGGCTCTGGCTCATCACTATTTGCATGAGCCAAGGCTTAAAACTTAGGATAATATCAAACACGGCTGATTTGGTCGTAGCGTCAAGACGAGAAAAAGTTAAGACCGCCATCCTGACCACCTCACACTAAACAATCGAGATGATGTGAGTGCGACGCAACTCTAGCAAGACTCTCATGATTTTATTCCGACATTGAAAATTTGTCTGCGACAGTGAAATTGCTTGAAAAGTCGTTTGGTGTAACGCCGGCATAAGGGAATTTGTGTCGGGATCTGTTTGATTAATCATTTAAGAATATTTAAATTATTTTGTTTTTGATGTGCCCTGCGATGGACTGGCGACCTGCCCAGGGTGTATCCTGCCTTTCGCCCAATGACAGCTGGGATAGGCTCCAGC
>JAILXH010160475.1:0-12892 GCA_023558415.1 Piaractus mesopotamicus
ATATATATATATATATATATATATACACATACATATATAAAAAAATTATTTATACTAAAATAATGTTGCAATACAATAATTACACTTTTTTTATATTATTTCACATTATTATTATTATTAGTAGTAGTAGTAGTAATATTAGTATTATTTTTATTATTATTAATCTATATATTTATTTGTTCATTTTCTAATATGTTCAGCTGAGGCTGTTTGTCTTCACTGTGTTGTCTTTCTCTTGCTTTGTTGTTCTCAAATCTATTCTATGGTATATTTCATGCATCCAGCTAATGATGCAGGAAGTTGTAACTAAATTCATTTTATTTTCATCATGTGGTGAGAGCGCACTGTGGTACTGAAATAGTTATGATGATTTATGTTCCATTCTACACATTCACCAACATTTGCTGGCAGCTCTTACAAACACTGTGGTTATTTGCACCACTTGCTTTAGATTTGCACCATTAAAGCGTCTGCGCAGTCTTAACCTGTTCCTGCTATCTGCTGCATGTGATTTGCTTTTTTTGATTCACCCTCTCTCTGTTTTACACAGTGTTATTCTGCCCCCAGTGGCCAAAATGGTGAACTGGAACGCCTTTCTGTGGACATTACAGGGGCATTCTGCTCTAAAACTAGCATGTGTGTTATTTTTCAAGTTGTGTAATGTTCTGTAGCGCAGCACTGCATCCCTCAGCCTCATCGGTCTGACAGAATCCTCTATCGCCGTGCAACAGTAGTCCCCAGCTGCAGCCTCGGAGATGCTGCGCTCTCAGGAGCAGTAAAAATGCACATACACTCGCTCTCAGATTCGCTCACTACTTCCATATGTAGTAAATTAGTACATAGCAAAGACACATTTAAGATGCAGATACAACTGTGTGTCAGTCACGCACAGCAGTGTTTAATAAAATGAAGCCTTTCTTTAGGCGATTAACAACACTAGCATAAATGCTAATTCCATAGACATCGTTAGTGCCAAGCTAACTGTGGTTGACCTAACCAATTCATAGCCACTGTGGCTAAAACACGGCTGATGACTCAGTGTACATTAAATCTGATCCTTTCAGTAAATATTTAAACTTAAAGTCTGTAACTGAATATTTTTGAAAGGTCCTAGTTAGCAGCTAGCCTGTTAGCAAGTCAGGCTACTTTTATGTCACGGTTTGCTCATAAAATGTATAAATAAAGTGCAATACTGTATAGCGTGTGATATTATTTTCTAGGTAGTATAGGTAGTGGCAAACATTAACATCAAAGTGTGTAAGTTAAATCAGGAACAAGCGCAACAATTGGTTAGCTAAATAGCTAACAGGATGCTGTGAACGTTTCAGTTAGTAGAAAAGCAATGGCAAACTGTAAAAACTGTAAAAAGTGTCTTGCTAGACTTAAACCCTTATTGTTGGTGGGCATTTATCACAGGTGAGAAAAATGCACATTTAATCATTTTTTCAGTGAAGAAAGTGAGATAGCATACACTAGCGCTAGTGCACATGCATGTGCAACATCTCTGAAGCCGCCGCAATACTTTACTCCTGTGCAATCCAGTACATACTGTTAATGTTCAACAGATGTGGAAGCTAACAAGACCTGATATTTGGCTTTCTAGCAGTAATGTAGCTATTTGGCTTCTTACTGAATCAGCCAGCTTGCAGAAAAAAAAAAAAAAAATTTTTAAAACCTTCCTCTCAAGGATCCGCCCCATTGCAATTTTAGGTTTTTAAAAGTACCGTAGCTTTGCTTTGAATGACCACTTTAGTGAGATCATCTCGGGTCATCCTTGTGTGATAAAAGACTATAATAGATAACAGCTTTTATACGACCACACCAGGTCATCTCAAAGGTCATTCTGTACAACCACTTGATGAGCAGTCAGGTGACTGGTAAGTCTTTCCTGCTTCTCATTTCTGAATGAGGCCTACTTACTGAGTGAGAAATAAAGGACAACTGTGTGTGTTTGATATTCTTCTTTTTCATTTCTGCTTTTCAATCACAGGTTTGCTTTGTTTAATATGATATGATGATTTGTTTGTAATAATAGCTGCACTGTCTTTTTAAACATTGGTAAAAGTAATGTATGTGTTTCTTAGATAAGGAAAAGGAGTCAACAGTGATTTTTCACAGCAGTGGTTCTTATTTTCTCAGTAAAACAGTGTGAAGGTATTCACAGCATACACTGTGCGCCGTATTTGATATGTGGTAGTTTTATGATGGTAAGCAGTAATGCTTCCATTTTTCACTTCACTTTTTGCTCTTGTGATCCTGTCTACATTCTCACTATGATGGACATCTGCAGGGTTCCTATTTTCTTGTCCATGTTGCAAAGAATCAGACCCCCAAGCTCTCTCTCTAATCAGCAGAGGCCAAACTCACCAAAAAAAAGCTAAAAGAGCAGGAAACTTTTTCTTATAGAGGTGAAGACACATCTTCTCAGCGTATCTTTATTTGTGTAGCATCTTTCATGCATATAAGGCAGAAAAAAGTGCTTTACACATTAAAAGACTAAAAAAAAGGACATTTTTTATTTTTTAAGTAAACACATACCCCACAGGGATAACGCTTAAAAAGGCATTTTTCTCCACATTTTCAAAGTTTACCACATTGGAAAAAGTAAAACATAACATATTAAAGGTGCCATAACTTTTGCACACGCTACTTTTTATATTTTTCCCCCAATATGTTAAATTAAGCAAATCAGCAGTAATTGTGCATTAAAATGTGCAGAGATGTATTCTCTATAGAGAATGTGTGAATTTATTTTCAGTAAGAAAATCAACAAACGCAATATGACCAGGGTGCACAAACTTTTGCAAATAACTTTATGTAAAAAATATATTTATAAAATATAACATAAAAGCAACAAAAATATGGTAAAATAATATAAAATAAAGACTGATAATAGTAATAACAAGAAATAAGTAAAAACAAGGGAGCTGTTTTAGATTTTTGTCCATTTACTACTGTTTGTGTGGTTTTATGTACCAAAAACAGTCCTCATTCATTTTTACATGGTCGTTTTCTAACCTCTCTTTATTCCTCAGAATTACACAACTTGTTTTGTTGCTGTGCCTTTAAGCCTGATATATGTAAATGAGCTCTGTTCTGACTGGCTGCCTTATATTGCATGTGATTCATGAGGCTTAACTGCTGGTTTTCACAACATCACAAAAACAATTAATTTAAAACAGTTGCCATATATGGACTGTATGGAACGGGTGCATAAGCAGTATGTCTTGAAACTTCAACAGTGATTACATAAAACAATCAGTCTCTTTCATTAAAAAAAGATATGGTTAAATTAGTTATATGACGATAGTTATATAGTTTGTTTTTCCATGATATGGGTCCTTTAGGTAAGCCGGCAGTGCTGAATCCAGGAGTGCAACCTGTAGACACAATCCGTGATGTATGAATTATCACTTATTGAGATTTTAAAAACTCTCAAAACCTTATATTATTGTTTTTTTCATAGGTAATCTGAATATGTAAAACCATGTATTCTTAAAGGGATATTCCACCGATTTGTCAAAATTGGTACCAAATTGAATAATTAAGATGTAAACAGAGTCATTCAGAGTCATTGGTGTGAAATGCTCTATTCTAGAGAAACTTACCGAGTCATAATTGCTCACAGTGGTGGTGATAGGAACCAGACGTCCATCTCTAAAAGCTCCCTCACAGAAAGTTATTACATGAAATGGTTTTGAGTACACTGCCTGATGTCTGAGACACTGTTTTACTAAAGTTTTGAGGAAAGGATTTAGCCTAAAACATATTTTAAAGCCATTGATGGTGGAGGGATATATGCAGGATGCTGTGAGACAAAATAGTCCCCCCCCCAAAAATTTCTTTTTTCAGATTTTACGATCATCAACATTCCATATAAAACTCAGAAGACACATGTAGGTTTACTGGTGGTTTTGGATAGTAAATAAATTGGCTATAGTTGTGTTGTAGTCATGGTGATCCCTGTTTTCTGAATGGCTCATGAATGATTGAATTACACAGAAATTTTGAAAAATCCCTGGAATTCCCCTTTAAAGACATTTTGAGGAGGAATGGTATTGGATACGCTTCATATATATATATATATATACATATATGTATATATATATGCTGGTCAAATATATATATACTGGTCAAACTTCTGTTTTTTGTATTTTCACCCAGATCATAAAGGCTCGTGTAATCATTAATGGTCATTTGAAAAGCTATTAACTTTGGTAGCCCAAATATCATCTCCTAAGCTGATCCTGAATCAGCAGGGTAGGTATAGCGAGGCAATAGTAGACTACAGTACCCATAATGCTCGGTTTAGTCACATGGAGGTCATATGTCGGTGGTGCTGTATCAGCAGCAGTCCGGTTTGAGGATGATGACTTGTTCATTGAGAACGAAAGGTTTAACCCTAAATACTGAACCGTTCTGTTCTGCTGTTAGCCTTCTCATTTCTTCACGGAACCGGAGAGATACTTCCTGAACAGGTCAGTAATTTGTTTTGGTGCTGACATTTCGTGGGGACAGAAATCGAGGGGCCTACTGATCAATGCTGGGTTTGACTGCACTGCTGTTGAATTGTAGTGGGTGGCACATCTGAGATCATGCTGTAAACTTGCTCAGTCTCTGGTTTAAAAAGACCAAAAAATATGAGTTGGTTTAATTTTCCTAAAGCAACAATGAAGCCTCAGCCGCCAGAATGTAACTGCTGCACCATTTAAGGTGGAGCGGAAAAATTCGGACAGCAATAATGCTGTGATTCAGCATTAAAAAGCATTTTAATTTATTATTACGCTTGTTTAAAACTGGTCAAACTTCTGTTTTTTGTATTTTCACCCAGAGAATGAGTCCTCTCAGAACGCTCTTTAAGCTTAACCGGCAGGGCGGTGCACTTCAGTTTCTGCCTCTGTTGTTGTTTTTCACGATATAGCCACGTTTATGTATTTTTTTTCAGTGTTTAATTCGGAAACTCACCGAGTCTAGATTAATTATTCGCATTCATTGTTTTCTGTTTGTTTTTTCCACCCGAGATCGGTTCTATTTTTAAAAAGAGGAAGTTGTAGTTTCGCAGAAGAGACGATAAAACGCAGACAGCGCTGAGCAAGCGTTGCTAAAAACTACTATTCCCATGACGCGTTGCGAGAGCAACTGGCTAGTTGGCAGCTCAGCAGCTAAAGGAGTGAAAGTTTACAGGTAAAACCTGATTAATCTGCAGAGAATTACACAATAAGCTTATACACCCTAATAAGCTTATGATTTATGTGCACAATCAGGTTGTAACTTACGTTGATTAGTTTTTGGCGTGTTTGAGAGCTACATGTTGGTAAAGTCTCTGTGGTTTAGTTGTTGGTGGGGGTAATAAATAAAAATAAAGATTAAAATGACTCCAAAAGCATTTCAGTGGGCATTATTATGAGGTATATTTTTTTTTAAAGAGACAGATGTTCCTCTGTGGGGGTTAAATTTGCTGACACATTTTTTTTGTCTGATGTAGGCCTGTAACAATTATTTGAAATAATCACAATTACTTAAGTTGCCTGCAGTCATTATGCACAGTCCTTAGATTTCACAGTTATATGGGGTGAATTAGTTTGAGACAAATCAATGTAAAAAGAAGAAAGTAGTAAATGCATTCATTGAGGCACATCATGGGCCTCATGAAAACACAAAGTTCAAACTTAGTATAACTTAACTTATTCTGCGAGGATACATGCTAATTTTTTTGTTTTTTTGTTACTTACATTTTTACTCTCATGAAGAACGTAATTCCATGTAGGCCTTTGTGTAACTGCACACACACTATTTATTCGACAGCTAACAAGTAGGGTGGCTAATCAGCCAGTTTGGCCACTTTTATGTTTTTATGTTTTAACCATTTCAAAAAAGGAACAAGAAAAGACAATAAAATTGTTAAATGCAATTATTTGTCTAACAGTAAAACGTCAGTTGAAATTTTGTGACTATGACAGCCTCAGTTTGAAGTGCTCTAAACTGCATCTGTTTTTCTTTTCTTCCCTAGGCTGTAATCTCATTCCACCACTGAGCTCTGACTGCGATCTTCACCCTCGTTATGAGGTGCTGTGTGAAAGTCCAGCTGTAGAAGTGTGTGCGTGTTCCGTCTGTCATGTGACAGCTCCATGGCGTTTTTTTGCCTCCATGTTAAAATATCCTGAGCAGCTGTGTCTGACCTGAGTTGTGACCCCTGACCCCTGGTGGATGTGTGTGAGCTTGTTTTCGTAAGGTTTGAGTAAACAGAGACTGGAGGAATGTCGCGGGCGAACATGGCCATAAACAGTGAGGTGGGCGATTGGGGGTACAGTGAAGATGCAGGTGAAAGGGCGTGGCTTTTACAGAGCCCCAGTGTGGACTCCATTCAGGTTCCCGGCCAATCACAGCAGTGCAGGGGCGGGACTTCAGCGTTTGGGGCTGTGTTTATAGTTGTGAATGCTGCTTTGGGGGCGGGGCTTCTCAACTTTCCTGCTGCGTTCAATATGGCTGGAGGAGTGACGGCCGGAGTGGTGCTACAAATGGTGAGACATTGCTTCCATAATGTTCACATGATCTACATAGTCATTCTGACAGACTGTAATACACTACAGGAAGTGTAGGGGGCGATATGACTTCTACTGTTTCATTTAAAAAGCGCTTTATAATGTTCATATGATCCACACAGTCATTCTGACAGACTGTAATACGCTACAGGAAGTGTAGGGGATGGTATGGCTTCTATTATTTCATTTAAAAAGTGCTCTATAGTCTTCATATGATCCACACAGTCATTGTCATTGTCACAGTTGTACCGATACAATAAAGCCTTTCTGCATGCGCTACTGAGTGACAATTGGAAGCAGTAGTAAAAATTTTCATTGCAGAATCTAAAATGATGGGAGGCATGCCCAACAAAGATTTCCATACATTTCTATACACACCACTGACATCATTCGAACATGAATTGTCCAGCCAGTAAACCCTCTTCATGCTAGCTTAGTATGTTTTTTATGTCGCTATTGGTATTGGTAATCTGTATCAGAAGGGAGGAAGTTGTATTGGTGCACACCTAGTAACAACATACACCTTCATTAAATAATTGTAGTTATTTGTTTTGTAGTGCATGTTGTTCTTCATCATCACTGGCTTGGTGATTCTGGCTTACTGTTCTCAGGTAAGGAGCTGCACCATGCACTTCACTCAGTCGCATACACAATCTCCTTTCACACCTGCACTTTTGACAGCAGTCATTCGGAACGAGACATAGATACTATACCCGGTTAATTATCAGGAGGGCTTGTGTTAGTAGTGGGCAGTATTTGTAATAAGCGTTATACCATTAAGCCACAAACGAGTGCAGATAACAGGACGTACAAATAGTGCAAATGTTAGCCAGTTTATCTGAATGGCTGAGTCAGGGATGTTTCAGTCAATCGTGTATCAAATGGTTACTCAATTAATTCAAAATGTGGCAGACCCCGATCACCTCCCACTGTCAAGTTTGTTGCATCTGAAGTAGTCCACTTTGTATTCAAGGTGGCAGACGTAAGGGAACGACTGTTCTTTTGGCATTAGCCTTAGCCTAACATTGACACCAGAGCAATTGATTCACTTCTATTTCCTCATATTTATCGCTTGAGGAGCCACCTGACTTGATCAGCCACATCAGACGATATCTTGTAGCTGTGTGCACGAAACAAGCCGTGCACCAGCTGGTCCTGAAGCTTGAAACAGACGTGAGATGCACATAGTAGACAAATGTTTTGAGAAAGCTGGCCCAGCTGAAACTGACTTCTTATTAGAAATTGCTGTTCCACCGTAAATAGTGCAGCAGTTACGTTCAGGTGTCTGTACAGGTGCCAGAATGTAACTGCTGCTCCATTTAAAGTTAAACGGAAACTTCAAATGAAAAGCTGACAAATAAGAAGCCAACTTCAGCCCTCAGCCTAGAAATTCAGATGTGAAACAACATTCAGCGCTGTTTTTGTAGCCCGAGTTAGAAAGCAATATTGATCTAAGTTTATGTAATGTTTAGTTTTGATATTTATATGTTGTGCAGTTTTGTTTTAACTGTTATACACAATGATATTTTCGATTTGCTTTGGTTATTAAAGAAGGTGCTTATTAAGAAGTGAGTGGATGTCCCAGAATAATAAGCCCCTTTTAACCTACAAAAAGACGTTGACTTAAGCATCTAAAATGGTTCTATATGAGAATTTATGCATACCATGATATATACTCAAACCATCAGAAATTCAGATTGCTATATGGAATTAATTAAATATATATAAATATATAAAATATTAACAAATAGTGCCCACTACTAGCTGATGTGTGAAATTATACATTTTCTGGGAACGCCTAGAGATTAACCCGGCAAATGTGACGCTTTTGTACAGTTAGTTTGATGACAGCGCAGTGTATGTGTTCTTAGAGTTGAATTTTCTGTTTTAATGAGCGGAAAAAGTCATGAAAATCTATTTTTGTACATATTTCAGAAATTAAGGATGATGAGAATGTTTATGGAGATTTTCATGGCAGTGATGAACGTGTGCACCCCAGTAAAATACCGTTTAAGGGGTGCGTGTGTGAATGATGCAGAGCTCGAACTTCAGTGGGAAAAGTGTCCTGATAGTGTCCTGAGTTTTGAGTCTGAAAAGGGAAATTGCACATGTGGAACCCTCACTATTGTGTTTGTGGTTGGTCAGGTTAGCAATGAGAGCACGTATCAGGAGGTGGTGCGTGCGGTGTGTGGGAAGGTCCTGGGTGTTATATGCGACATTGCCATCGCTGTCTACACCTTCGGCACCTGCATAGCCTTCCTCATCATCATCGGAGATCAGCTGGACAAGCGTGAGTGTCTCACATGTTTTACACTCCTCTTTCGAGTAAAAATTGGTGGTTCTTTACTGGTGGGTCACAGGTGGGGGTGAGTGATATAACAAAAAAAATATCATCATGAAACCTAAAATGGGACACATTGTGTAGTTTTTCTGTGGTTGGATAACTTGGAACAGACAAAAAAAGCAACAATACTGCCACATTTTAGTAATAGAGTCAAAAACTATGAACAAAATACTTTTTATTCAATATTATGCAAATTAAACATACAGTTGAGCAGTGCACTAACAATCCATGATATATGCTCTAAAACAGCATAGTGATGTCAATGGTGTGATAAAATGTATTTTGATAAATATTAACGATAAATATGTTAATGAGACGCAATACAGGACAGCCAATGAGAACAGGCACCAAGGCGAGGAGCGAGTCCCGAGCTCCGCCGCCCGGGCCCCGCCCCCTGTGCCGCAGCGAGGCCGCTTCAGGATACCTTACGTTCGACCCGGGCGGCCGCGCTGCAAGCTGGGGGCGGTGACGAGGAGGCGGAGCAGCGAGCTCCCGTTCCCTCTCGGCTCAGCGCCTCTGAGCCGAGGCGCCTTGGTGCCTCTCGTGGCCGGCACCATCGTCCTCCTCCTCAGGACGTCACTCGCGTTCGTCGGCGGAGCTCGGGCTTTGCGCTCCGCCCCCTCCACACTCGCGGCTCTCTCCCTGCCGTCCTGGCCGAGGTTCGTCGCCGCTGGGTGTTCGGGCCCCGCCTTCCTGCCGGCTCTCGCGGCCGTCATCGTCGGGGCCCGGGGGGCGGGCGCATGCCACAAAGAGTTTGACGTAGTATGTAAACATTGTTCTTGCAAAAAGAAGCCTGTTTTGAATTCAGTGTTTTTGTGAACGCTACTTTTCATAGATTTGCCCATTCAGCATACAGCAGTTTAGCTCCATCAGCTCACACTAAGGTTTCCTCCTTACAATAGATTGCATTCAGACAATAAACGTGTGATTTTCCACATTTACCGAAAGAAGGTTGCACTTGATTGGCTGATGGAGTCATAACTAAATGTGATACTTGGGTAACTTCCTTGTTATACCATATATCTCTACAACAGTACAGTGGCTTTAGTCCATCCCTGCAGATATCACACGAAAAACTGACGAGACGATTTGGCAACATGTCAGTTTTCCATCTTTAGGAGTTGATGAGAAGCGTCTAAATGCACTGAGACCTGTCATTGGTTCCTTACTGCTGATCAGTGAGTGGTCGATCTGCAGTCAAAATGAAATTAGCTTTCTTAGAATAACATACACTCATATTGTCACTTTCAGAACAAAACCTTGTACCCCCAAAAACGAAACCTTACAGGAGAAGGAAAAATGTTCATAACTTTCAGTGTAAGATTTTATTCTAAGCCAGTTTGGAACGTTTCTGTTGGTCCATTCATCATGAAATTTTGATACAGTGTAAAGGACAGCAGTTTTTTATTTTTAAATAATGTGAAAAAAAGTAATAGTTCGACAGCAGCAATATAAATGCATCAGTTTTGCATAGCATTTGGCTGTTTTTCCTCAGCTTGTAAATATGGTTTATTGTACATTGAGGACAGAAGACGTGGCCATAAATCCTAGAGCGTTTTTGTGACGAGGTATTAATGGCAGGTTAGTTAAATTGCTTCATAATAAAAGGTTCTAAAGAAAGCCTAGTTGAGAACCACTGGACTAAATCTATTTTTTTTTTTTGGACAGTGATTGGAGCAATGGCCCACGAGTCTGAGGCAGCAGTGAGCACTCATTGGTTCACAGACCGCAGGTTCACCATCACGGTCACCTCCGTGCTCATCATTCTGCCGCTGTCCATCCCCAAAGAGATCGGCTTCCAGAAATATGCCAGGTACCGCTGCTCCACATCTGACTTTCTTCAGTGTTTGACTGAAATTTGACTCCAATTTCACTATCAGCTGACTAAAAGTAGGCATTGAGTTGGAGCGTTCACAAATACGTCTAGTGTACAAAAACTACTGTGTATCGTCGCTGTCAGGACAAACTATATGTATCCAAAATTGGTAAGTTAATATGACAAGTAAAAACATTCACAAACACGATGTAATGAGCAGTTGGTGTTTTCAAATTATGTTAAAAAAATGACAAAAATAAGAGGGCGTATGTATGTAACTACCCTTTATACTTAATCTGCAATGCTTTTTTGAATAAGAAAAAGATTATTTATGCTAAAATGAGAAATAAATGTTATAAAAAAAATAAATGGCATAAAATGTCATAGAAAGCATTAAATTTAACTTTCTAAAACAAGTAGACAGTCTGTTACAGCACTAATATTATGTTTTAAAACAAATTACAAGTATTAACTGTCTGTGTTCTTTGAAAATCATCGCTTCTTTTCATATCGAAAAGAAGCAGTGTAGATAGAACCTTCCAATTCAAGCAGAAAGTGAGTTCTCAGGATTAGATTTCATCTGTGTTTGACCTGTTCCTAAAAAACACAATTACAAATTTGACAGGGTTTTGATATTGTACACTTAAAATACATTTAGGGTTTCTGTCTTTGTCTTGTATGAAAGAGACATGTTCCACATTTTATATATATTTTAAAGTGTTTTTAATGCTGTAGTGTGTTACAGTCTGTCAGAATGACCATGTGGATCAGATGAACATTTATAGACTGCTTTTTAAAGGGCCCATAATCATGAAAACTGAATTCTCGTCACTTTTTTTGAAAGAAGATTTTTATATGGCATGTAAACATTGTTAAAGTTTCAAAATGTACCTTTTATGCCCCAGTCCACACAGTCCATATACACAAACTAAGCTGCAGAAACGGCCTGTTTTGAATTCGCTGTTTTTCTGATGTCATTAAAACCAACTTATTTTCATATATCTGCTATTCAGCCTACAGCGTCACATTTGACAGGAGTGTTTCAGTCCAGACTGCTAGTTTAATGAGGCGCAATACCGGACAGCCAATCAGAGCAGAGCTTAGTCTTGAAGGCACGGTAACAAAATCAGCCTGTTTAATGTCAAAGAGAGTAAAGAGAGGTTGGAAAATGAGCATGTAGAAATAAATCCTGGCACATAAAATCACTCAAATGCCATAAGAGGACCCCAGGGGGAAAAATAAGACAAGAATAGTGTAGGATATGTGCCCTTTAAATGAAACAAAAGCAGCCATATTGCCCCCTATGTTTTGTACAGAGTATAACAATCTGTCAGAATGACAGTGTAACTAACACATTGACTTTTAAATAACCAAAATAATATCAAATGATGCCTACTTGGTGACTAATCGACTTTACTGACTAATTATTGCAGATCTGGATGTGTTATTTATTTAGAAATATGTGTTTGATTTAAAATGTTGTCTTTACTAAGTTTACTAAGATACAGTATTTAATGGATGTGTACAGTTATTTTTAGCCTGTTTATGCTGCTGTCTGTGGCTTCGTTTTGAATATTTAATAGAATTTATTCGTCTTTAGCATGTTGAGTGTGATTGGCACCTGGTACGTGACAATCATCATCATCATCAAATACATCTGGCCTGACAAAGAGGTTTCCCCTGGGAATATTCCAACCAGGTTTGTACTACATGTCCCATAAGTTCTACGGTCATACAGCACATACAGTGCTGTGCAAAAGTCAGTCACCACACTTTTGTTTATTTAATTTTCAGTCAAAATGGCTATTAAGTCCAAGTTATTCATTTTTCAGGAAATGTTTGTGAGGGGATTAGATATGAGATAATACACTTGCATAAGGAAGGAGAAAGTTAAAGGAAAATAAGTGAGAAACTGGAGTTTAAAGCTGGTTAAAAGCTCCAGAGAAAATGGGACTCCTAACAACCACCTGGAAGACCTGGTAGACACCAAAACTGCCCCCATCAGACAAACAGCACTTAAAGCTTTCATCTTTGAGAGAGAGGAGAAACTCAAGCTGCTTCAGATCTGAAAACGTCCAAAGGTGTTTCTGTCCATCCTTCCACTGTGAGAAAATGACTCAGCGCTATGGGTCTGAAAGGATGTGTAGCTGTCAAGAAGAACCTCACTGAGAAAAGGAGACGGACACATCA
>JAILXH010160613.1:8403-21826 GCA_023558415.1 Piaractus mesopotamicus
TTTGTTTCATGTAAAAAGACCACTCAAAATAAAGTGTGACCCCCACATTCAATAACAATAACAACACAGTGCACAGATTTTATTATATTAGTATAAGGTAAATTGGAACAAGAATACTAGGGGCTATCAGGGAGCTTGAGGTCCAGTCAATTAGAGACGGTCTTTCATTTCACAACTATTACAGTCAGACTTAAAAACTACCGAAGTTGCAGATTCATAATGCACTAAAATTACAGATGTTATCAGTAATCACTTAAATTACGGTACTTTCCCAAGCAAAAAAATAACTCGGCTCCAATATGGCTAAAGATTGCAACAAAGTTGCTCCCCCCAAAAAAAAACCTGGATTCCACTGCACTTATCTGAAGATTATATTGTTTAAAACAGAGTTAGTAGCAAGTGACCACATGTTTATGATGATACACAACAAGAAAGCAGGAATCAAAGCTTGTATCAGAAGAAAAGAACCAGCACTGTCCACACGCCCACAGCAGGCCCAGCCGGCCTCTGATCAGCTCCAGAGTGGGATGAAGCGAGCATTCATGTATTGTTGTTACAGTTCCACATGGATGACTCTTGAATCTTCTGCAAAGATCATAACCGTTTTTCAGATTACAAAGAGGATGAAAAGGGCCTTCAAAGGAAAATCTGATGTATTGGAGCATATCAGAGAAAGAGAGAGAGAGAGCTAACTGCACCAAAGCAGCTCTGAACTGCCTGGATAAAGTGTACTGTGTGTTGCAAGACCGTGTGTTTAGATGAATGGCATTCCTGATCCTACACCACAACGACGTACAATGCAAGATGTATACATTGGGAACGAATAAAGAATGCACACAGAGAGCCTGCACAGGGAAGAGAATGACGTTAACCAAAGCTACAGCAAATTGAAAACAGCCTAATCAGGTCAACTCTGATAAAGATAAATCAGAAAAAGCCTTGTGGGGAAAGCAGCATGTATACAACAGCAAGGTTTTAACGTCATTCAGACACATAGAGTATTCAATCTGACATCTAAATAACTTGTTCTTAATTGTGTGAAGTCTGTTTGCTTTCCAGTGAAACCTACATATTCACTTTAAAGGGGCAATATCACAGAAAAACAAAATTTCCCTTTCTATTTTTTAGAAGAGTTGAATGTATTTTATAAAACGGATAGTTCTGTTCCTAAAATATGATTGGCTGAGCCGCGTTCAAAGCTGTTGTAAAACCAACAACATAACCACCCCTATGACCACCTCACAACAGCTGAATTGTATATTACTATGCCACGTCACGAAAAAAAAACCCCTTGTGCTGTTAATGGAATAATCTTTGACTTTCCTGCTGCTGGCATGGAGCACAGAGTATATTGATGAAGTAAGAACTCCTTTTTTGTTTAAACTGAGGGGCTGGCAACTTGTGGTCAGCTACCTAACAGGCTAAAAGATAGAAAACAGCCTAAACAACTCCATTAATAATATCACAGGCTTGAATTAGAGTACTTACGGTATGAGTCGCTGTAAAATGACAGTATTAAAGTCTGAAAATGTCAGTTGAACGGACTACACACTTCAAATGTTCATGTTTCAGGCAGAAGTCAAACCCAGGCTAAATCCCAAATGGCTCCATACTCCCTAAATAGTGTGCTAGCTATGAAAGTTTAGAAATTCTAGCCTCTACAGCCAAATAGTGCATCATTTATCGAGTATGGATGTGGCTATGGAGTCCTATGTTCATTGTTATATGACACACGGCCTCACATGGTCTATTGCTTTAACGTAAACATTAAAAAAATTTCAAAGGAAACCATTTACTATCCAGTCAATACAATGCATATATGAAAACTTATAAGCATATATGAAGTGATACTTATATCAGTCTTAAACACGCAGTTACAAAAACAGCCTGCTTAGGGATAAAGAGATGTTGGAAATGGCCATTTACAACCGTTATGGTACATAAGCCCACACAAACATCCTAAGTAGACCCCATGGAAAATAATAAAATACAAGTAAATTGTAGGATACGAGGTCCCTTTAAAAAGAATGAGGTAAGCACTCAGTGCCTTCTAATCTTGCCCTAATAAAGTTGATTTTATTGCACATTTCCATGTATTCCCCAATAGGCTGTTATTCAAAAGCAAAGTAATTATGTTCCATTAAATCTATTACATCCCTAATGGACAGGCAAACAAATGCCCATTCAAATGCTGACATTGGCAAGAGATTTAGTGGATATTCTGAGAGGTAATGACTTATTAACCCATTTCTGTAATCACCGTGGACATTTTCAGCATTAGTGCATGTCCGTTTCTGAGCTGCAATGTATATTATCAATCATACTCTGAGGGGATTGCTTGGTAAAATAGGTGATGATCTGAGGTTGGACCAATAATCACAACCAGCATTTTACACACTAAAATGATGTGTTCCTTGAATTTTTGCCAGAAAAGCAAACATAGCTGATGATTGGTGTAATTTACAGTACCCAAACCGCTCTGAAACAAATAGAAATTAAGCACTCAGCACAAGGAAACGTGACTTTCAAAAGAATACAGCATGGCCTCTAAATACAGTAATAATCAACATTTAACAGGGGCTCTTGACAGTTACAACAAGAAACTGTTACAAGAGGAAAAAGTGGAGCAACAGTCTTCAAAAAAATGCAGGCTATACACCTCCAGCTTATTGCCTGCACCTGTAATTCTGCCAAAGTATAGAAAACAGTTGTATTATTTTATTATATACTGTTACTCAAGCATCAGAACTGCATTCACGGGCATACTGATACTGGATGCTGGATCGGTGCCATCTCTACTATCATACTGGTACACCGTCATCATATTCAGCAACGTATTACAGAATCTGGAGTGAATGAGACTTTTTCAAGCTGCCCTTTCAAATGTTCTTGTACGGCAGTTCTATTCTTCATTCACTAAAAACATTACAAGCATTTTACGTACCCACATATCTGCCATAAACCTGACTGGATTGTGCAGATAGTGAAGATTCAGTGTTATAGAGTACAGATGCAGCTGAACTTGTAGCGCCATAAATCATTTCCACTAAAAGGCCTTGATAAATCTAGAGAGAAAAAAGGGCACTGACAGCATGCGTTCTGAATTCATTCACGCTCGCATAGACTCATACACACCCCAACACAGGTGCAGAAACATCTAAATCAGACTTTCACTGGACACATTTTTATGCCTGAAACTTCTCTGTCTCTCGCTCTCTCTGTCATTCACACACACACACCTATCCAGGACCCCTCAGTGCCCTTCACCCAGGTCTAGACAGTGACCATCCCACAGAGGGCAACGTTCTCTTCTGCCTGCCTGAGCAATCCAGCCCCAGGACTGATGTGGCCTACTGGACCTGACAGAGGCTGACAAAGTGACAACAGAGTGACAGATATAGAGAGGTCAGGACGAGGACTTCTCCACTGAGAATGAAATCCATAGATAATGCATTGACGTTTGTCACTTGTCCAGAAAAGAATGTCGCCTTTGGATTTCAACCTAATGGAATACTCCAGTGATTTTTAGCCTGATGCCCGTCTGCTGCATGTGTAGTTTATGGTCAGTTACCATGGACAATCATTTTAATGCACTTCTCTATACTTCTCTATACTATGAAAAGAAGTGAAAATCTGTTAACTGTTAATTCACTCATAATAGGTGCCAATGCTGAATTCCATCAGTATCTTTTTATACAAAACACAATTTTTGGTATAAAACTTTGATGAATTTCTCAGTCAAAGGTTTTTGTAAATGAAGCTGTAAATATGTATAAATAAGGGATTGGACAAGTTATCCAGAGGGAAGAACTGGCCTGATCACTATGGATACCAAAAAACCTTGGGCATAGTGAATGTAACTCAAACTGCTTTTTTACTCTGTTGCTCCAGTGTTTAAACATTAGATAAAACCTGATAAGAACAATTTTCTCTCTTTCATGCTCGTCTCATCTTAAGCCTTGTATTGTTAGAGTGTAATGGATGTAGTCTTGAAGTTTCAAATTTGCATTATATACTGGCATATTTCAAATACGTATTTATACAATTTTAGCAACTGCCCATTGGCTTCTATTTTAAGTGAGTTTTGAGTGAACAAATTGTCAGTTTCTAAGTAAACTACTTTTGAACATTTGAAATTATTGTCTGTGGTGACCAATGATACAGTGCAGATGCCAAAGGCAGGGATTAAAAAGAAAGGTTCTTGAATCTGCTAAACCTGCCAGTAAAGAGATATAACCGAGCTTATTGGATTGCTTCAAATTGCTTTGGTTCATTTGCTTCATTTATCCGTACAGAAATCTGCTCATTTCCTACCAAAGAGGGTTTCCCAGGCTTGCTGAAGAGCTTCTTTCTGCTTCAATTCTTCACTTGGTAAGTTCTTGGCTGGGAAAACATGGAAACGTGGAGGTGCCAAGTGGGTCACAGTCCGAGGAAATGGAAGAAAGAACTCCTTTGCTGGTGCAAGCTTGCTGTTTTACAGATACACATGTCAATGTCAACTCAGATTAAAGGTATTTAATGTAACCTCCTTGGAAATGGGGGCCTAAGGAAATAAGATCTGCTTTAGCACATCTATTAGATCAGGTTGGATCTACCACACCGATGCAAACTGATGAAACTTTTTTTTTTTTTTTTCAGGTTTTATTTTTTTTTAGACCAGTTAAAATACATCAGTTAAACGTTTCATAACACATTGGCCGACAGAAATAGTCCAAAGTGGTCCAAAATCATCACAGAGCTTGTGCACCACATAGCTGCAGCTCACAAACCACTCCTGTTTCCAAAAGCAAGCTGTCCACATTGTGGGTTGGGTGAACACTAATAGAAGGAACTGAGTTAGTATAATGCCACGATATAGGCCTATTCTTTCTCAATGTCAATGAAGTCTTAAACATGGATTCAAAGTTTTGCATTTGCATTCTACGTGTGCATCCTTATGTGAGGCTTACTATATGCTACTGTTGATTTGTAGGTCAGAGCACAGGCCAAGCAGTTCTGTTTGGTCTCTTTTACAAACAGGATTTTTGCAATTATTTATTCTATTACTTTATTTAAATTATACTTTATAAAGTAATTTATAATATGTTTATAAAAGCTGTTCACATTGATCTCTGAGTTGTTACTATACTTCTTGCAAGTTTTAGTAAGCATAGTTTATATATAAACATGTATATTTACTAAATTCTTGCAACTAGAATATTGCAAAAAAAAATTAGTTGCAAGAATTTAGTAAATATACATTGTTGTAATATTGTAAAAGTAGTTTATTTGCAAGAATGTAGTTAATATACATGTTGCTGTTTAACAAAACATGATATATCGAAGAATCACATGTGAGAATCTTGATCAACTCTAAGTAAAATAAAAAATAATAATAAAACACAAAACAGCATTATAATATGGCCTAGTATTTATGCCATACTAATAAGAAACAGAAACATGCATCTCTCACTAATAACAATCATGTTGAGAGAAGAGAGATGTAGCGAGATGTTTAACTGTCATATATTAACTATCTATTATCTAATATTATTACCTAATCTAAGCCTTTGGCATGGTCATGTTTTGGATATACAGCATTCAGCATACAGTATTTGGGCAACACTTGCTCATGACTTTCTTTGCTGCACAGCCATGCTTACACACACACACACACACACACACACACACACACTCCCCTTCATTCCAAGCATCTCTCTAGAGATAGCGGGTGTGTTCATCAACCATGAGGGGCTGTGGAGGAGGAGAGAGGGATTAACAAAAGAGAGAGAAACAGAAGAGGACAGAGGATTAGTAAGGAGAGAAGAATGATGGAAAAAGAGAGGAATAGAGACCATAATTAAACTATTCACAATGAACAATGAACTCACACACGCCTGCCATTCATAATGCAATGTTAAACCTCAATAAATGTGCACATCTCTAGGATGCCAACCACAGCTACCAATGTGTACAAAAGTCAACACACAGACCTCTCTCTCTCTCTCTCTCTCTCTCTTGTGCTCTCAGACTTTTTCTAAACTGAAATAAAACATAAAAGCAGCCGCCATGATAGAACATGTAAATTTCCTCTGGCACCCCTAGAAATTCTTAAGAGTGAAATCTAGCTGAAGTTATATTCCCATTGACATTTTAAGTTTTAAAATTCATCTGAGTGATAAGAAACACTTAAATAGTCAGCCGTGACTAGCTGTTTCACTAGGGAATATATATGAGATGAAACACAGATCCAATTTCCTCAATCATCTATCACCATGATAAAGAAGAGAGAATACAGTAATGACGTACGACAAAAGGTTGTTCAGCTGCACAAACCAGGAAATGGCTACAAGAAAATAGCTAAACCATTGAAAATGCCCATTTCCACTATCAGGTCAATAATTAAGAAGTTTAAAACAACTGTAGATGTTAAGAATCTGAAGGGAAGAGGATGTGTGTCTATACTGACCCCACGCACAGTGAGGAGGATGGTTTGAATGCACAAAGAATCTCCAACAATCACAAATGGGGAATTGCAGACATTAGTTAGGCTTTGGGGTCAGAACATCTCCTAAACCACAATCAAACACCACCTCTACAACCACAAGTTGTTTGGGTGGGTTGTCAGAAGAAAGCCTCTGCTGCCAAGGACCAACAACCTTAAGCTCCTACAGTTTGCCAAACGTTACTAGAACTCTCAGTGGGACCGTGTTCTATGGTCAGATGAGACCAAAACAGAGGTTTTTGGCAACAAAACACCAGAGAGGCACGGACACAAAGATAGTCATGCAGAAAAGTATCTCATCCCTACTGTGAAGTATGGTGGTGGATCTGTGATACTGTGGGGCTGCTTTTCTTTCAAAGGCCTGATTTTTTCCGATCCATGGCATCACAGATTCCATCAAGTACCAGCAGAAGTAAAATTTAAACCTGACTACCTCAGCCAGGAAGGTCATAGTCTAGAACTTCCAGCAGGGCAATGATCCAAAGCATGCCAAAAATCAACACAAAAATGGTTCACTGTCACAGAATTAAGGTCTTGCCATTGCCACCCCCGTCCCCTGACCTAAACCCCATAGAAAACCTGTGGTATGAGCTGAAGAGGGGATTCCACAGTGTGGATCTCAGAATCCAGAGGATCTGGAGAGGTTCTGTATGGAGGAATCGTCTCAGAGCCTTTACCATGTGTTCTCCAGTCTCATTAAGCATTATAGGAGAAGACTTACAGCTGTTATCCTTGCAAAAAGGGAGAAACTGTGCCCCTGGAACTTCATGTCATGGGTTTCCATGGCAAAGTAGCCGAAAGCAAGCCTTACATCACCAAACACAATGCCAAGCGTCAGATGGAGTGGTGTAAAGCACATACCACTGGACACTGGAACAGTGCAAATGTATTCTGTGGGGTGACGAATCACGCTTCTCTTTTTCTCCTGGCATTCTGTTGGACGAATCTAGGTTTGGCGAATGCCAGGAGAACGTTACCTGCCTGACTGCATTGTGCCGACTGTAAAGTTTAGTTGGCCTTGACCCCTTAGTTCCAGTGAAGGGAAATTTTAATGCTTCAGCACACCAATACATTTTAGACAATTGTGCACGTGGGAACAGTTTGGGGAAGGCCCTTTTCTGTTCCAGCATGACTGAGCCCCAATGCACAAAGCAACGTCCATAAAGCCATGGCTGGGTTTGAGTTTGGTGTGGAAGAACTTGACTGGCCTGCACAGAGCCCTGACCTCAACCCCATCAAACACCTTTGGGATGAACTAGAATGGAGATTGTGAGCCAGGCCCTCTCATCCAACATGAGTGTCTGACCTCACAAATGCTCTTCTGAGTGAATGAGCGAAAATTCCCACAGACACTCTCCAAAATCTTGTAGAAAGCTTCCCAGAAGAGTGGAAGCTGTTATAGCTGCAAAGTGGGGACCAACTCCATATTAATGCCTATGGATTTAGAATGGGACGTCATAAGATCCTGTAGGCGTAATGTGTAGGTGTCCCAATACTTTTGTCCATATAGTATATGCCAGAGGCATTTTGGGGGGAAAAAAAAGGTGCTACAGATTGATGAAGTAAAAATAGGACTGGGTAAAAGCATGTGGGTGGATCTCAAACATCGTGTGCATGCATTACAACATATGAACATGTCTGAATTAGAATCATTTTTCCAGGAAAAGCGAGAAAAATCCAAATCAGAAGTTAAGTGACTGTTAGCTGCATAAAGAAATGTTTGGAGGCTGTGATTTCAACCTGACTAATATAAAACTGTATACTAGTATCAGCATTCGCACTGACAGATATTTGCATGACAAATACGGTTATTGACATGGTCCCCATATCAGTTTATCCTTTAAAAGGCTCAAAATATTGTCATAATATAAAGGTTCTTTAAAAAGTTTTTAAAGAGTTCTTCTGAGAACCTTTACAATACGCAGAGGTCCTTTAAACTTTAAAAAATATTCTTCATACTCTCACATTTCACTTATAAAACTTGTTCTCTCAAGCATCATCCAGCAAAAGGTTCATTAGGGAACCAAAAGTGGTTCTTCTACGCCATTGAATCCTCAAACAATCCTTTCTGGCACCTTTAGTTTTAAGAATGTACTATGCAGCCTATGCAGTTAGCCCACACTGCAGTTTAAAGGTATCTATTAAAGCCTCATACATTCTCTCATTATATTGACTCCCAAGCTGCTCAACCATTAGCATCCTTTCGCCTCCATCACTAGATGGTCACATAGGTTAAACCACAATGACTGAGGCAAGCCCCAAATGAGTTCAGATCTTAGTGAGGCTCTTGGAGAAAGCTCATTGTATGAATCCTTCTTTTTCTCACTCTATTCCTCTTTTCCGCTCTCTGTACTTTCTCAGCTTCCCTCTCTCTATCCACCCAGGTCTCTCTCTAACAAGATGCAAGACTGTCACTGCCACATTTATAATATGTTCAACTCAAAATAACCTTGTTTGGCTTATCGAGGTGCTTGGGCTAATTTGTAATGCGTCAGTAAGTGTCATTGGGTTGCTCATTACATGTTTTGCCTACTTCACTTAACACTACCCTCTGCTGGAGGGGCTACAATTAGCACTTCTGTTTTCTTCACTTACTATATTAGAAAACAGAGGAAAAAGAGAAAAAAGAAGTTTGTTGATGTTATTTCCTTTGGAGGACTGGAGATGATCTGATAAGGGCTCATTTTTTCCCCATTAGGGATGAACGTTTGCCAGCCGGGAAACGGCCTGGAACTTATTTTTTGTGATATGCAATTGGGATTGAAAGTCTGAACAGTTGAAATTCCATGGACATTGCTTACTCCTGGGTTTGAATGGTAGTATTTATGTAAAAAATATTTTGTAGAACATACTGCTTGAGCCTATAGCATTCTCAAAATATATTGTAACAAAAAAAAAAAAAAATAGCCCATTTGTTACAAAACCTAAGCAAATATGTTATTCCCAAGCCTTCTCCACCTTCCCACCCAGTTTCTGCAAGTGATTCCTCCAAAGTGTAAATATTTGTGCTTCTCCTTCACTTACCAGAATGCTCTGACCTTGCCAGTTGCTATTTTAAGCCTTTTAAGCATATAAAATGCCAACAGCCACGTTTTCTCCTCTTTATTTCTTGCTTTTACGGCCAATGAATGTAACCCGAGGAGCATGTTTTAAGGCAGAGAAGGCAACGCGGCCGCATGTGATAAAAGTGAGCGCGAGCGAAGAAGTCGAGCCAACAGGCTGAGTAGGCTGCTCTACACTACTTGTTTAATTGCTAGGCACCTGGGCCAAACTTCTAATGGAAATTTTGGAGCAAAGCCCAGACAAATACAACAGCAAGGCCAGGCTTAGACAGGACAGGGAAGTGTTTGCTGTAGTCAACAGTGACGTCAGATACAGAGATCAATAGAGTTCAACACTGAAGTACATGGAGATAATAATGTTGCCAGTTTGAACAGCAATGACTTACTTTTGGTAGCGCTGAAAAGAAATGAGACAAACGCGGGGAACAGTGGAGTAAAAGGAAGTCATTTAAAATGACCTTTCATTTTAAACCTGCTTGTGATCAAGAATTCTGGAAACTCATTCCACATTTCCAATGTTTGAGCAGTATGTTTCAGTTAATCTACTTAATTCAGACTAATATTCTGGGCAGATGTTTCGCCTCACTGTGAGGCTACTGCTGTAAACCCCATCTGTCTCAATTAGTCTGGCCTGAACATGTGACACAGGCTGTTATGCGCTAGGGCTGAATAATCAAATGACGACAAACCTAAACTCAGGATAGGAAATATAGGCATTATCCTGCAAGGATTCATTAATCCGACTAGTATAACTCTACTAGAGATTTGGGATCCACCACTGTTTATCTTCAACAAGTCGGAACTGATATCATAAATATGTTGACTAATCACCAGACGCATCAAGTGAAGCCACTATTTTTAAACAATAAGCATATTAATCTTATGTCATGATATCAGCACCCCCATTCATATTCATCCATTACATACAGCGATTACAGCACCCTCGTGTAAAAGCAGTGGCTTTGAAAAATAAATCTAACTTTGTCGCCGCGAATAATCACCTTCGAATGAGGGGCAGCAGTGTAATCATTTTTATGCTACAGAATGTAGAGGGGAGCATTCATCAAAGGCTGTCAGAGCCTAGCCTGGGTTATACACTCAGCATGGAGGCATTACAATACGCACCCTCTATTCTCACCAGCAGCACTTCGCCAAAGGAGGCGACAATTCAGAAAAGCATGATGTAGAGGTGTAGCTGTGAGTCTGTCTTTCAGTATGTTATAAAGGCCAGGAAAGGCACACACAAAAACAGAACAGTGTGGACCATCAGTAAACTAACCTAGCCATGCTCCGCCCACAGATGTGTTTTTTAATAGCCACTGTTGGTTGTGGTTCAAGCTTTATAGAACACTAAGAAAAATCCCGTTCAACCAAATGAGAAATTGTAGCACACGTTTCAGATTTGGTCAAAACACCTTAATTTTAGAACGCATTATTAATTGATATTTAGTGTATTTTGATTACTCAACGCATGAGAAATCATACTGTTATTCTGCATTTACATTCTGACAGTAGTTGGTTAATGGTAGGAAGGATATTCCACTGTTTTCAATGGAACAGTGAGGAAAAATTCAAAAACCACTCCATATTGCAACATTTCATCAAGAGTTTCTAAGTTTTCCAAGTTTCCTTTGTAACCATAGCATTGGAATAAACCAGATGTAAATTTTTTTTTTTTTTTTTTTCGAAGACATGGACATCCAGGTCCACCTATTATTATACAACAATAATATGAAGAATACAGAGCAGTTTTCTGCCTTTTTCCATCTTATCCCTTTTAGCAAGTACAGTCCCTAGATAGTACGGTCCCACCGGTGGAGTCTGAATGCTCGGTTAGAATGGACAGTTTAAACGGTGACGTAACAATCAGCTTTAGTTTGACAAATCCTGTAAGTCTGTGTGCTGATCCGTCTTCCATCAACACAGAAAATACCCCAAAAATGGTGTCAAATCATGACATTTACAACACATTTGTTATAATCAATCTATTTAAGTATCTGTTAAAGCTTGTAGTCTTTACTGGCTGCATGCATCAGAGTATTTTAGAAGCATGAACTGAAAGGTTTTTCAGTCGTATTACCATGAAAACAAGCATTTGGCAGGTGGTGTTCTGTGTCAGCTGTGCTGAGCACTTCTGGCTTGAAACAAGCTTGTCTAATTTGCGCTGTTGATATTTTATGTGGGAGGCCTCATATACACATTGTGCAGTAGGGTAGCTAAAGTTAAGCTAAGTTAGCCTAACAAAAGTCCCGCCAACAACAAGAGCCTCACAATGAGTAATTTATTTCACTACAGCCTCAGTAGTATTATGTAAACAAACACGGCCCAAAATTACAATGCAAAGAAATATGGCTGCACCCATGGTAGGCTTCTCATGACTCATGATCTCTTTGAAAGTTCTCTCTAAGCATTTTATATTTGTCGGTCCCAGCAAATAATAGAATGGGATGTCATGAAGTATTAACACTTTATTGAAATGCGCAAAAAACTGGCTGTCTAAGTTCTGGAACCACAACTATGCATGTGCTGAAATGGGTAGACTGCTAGAGGTAGTCAGTACTTACTTGCTCATTATATTTACTGTACTGTGATTTTTGTATGTGTGTGACTGGTCATACCGTGTTTACATTCTGATGATACATTGACGATTGATGTCATCGATGTTTAAACGGCTGCATGCTACTGTTGGTTGCGTATCACTATGAGTTTCTTTTTTTTTTTTTTTCCCCAACAGCATCATGTAAGGGCAGCATTAGGATAGGTGATGTATTTTTTTACATTAGCATGATGACAAATTCTATGTTGTTATCATTTCCATATTGCCAATCATTTCACTTAGCTACAACAAAAATCAAGTGGTGTGCTACTCTTTATCACGAGGCAAAACAGGTCTATCGTTAGTGTTTTGTAAAGCGTGTCCAACCTGGCAACAGTTGCTATGAAAGAACTAATAGGTCAATTATGGCTGTGTTGCATTTATGTCCATGCTGTAGACAACCATGACCATCCAAATGCAGCTTGATTTTGCTTTTGAGGAGAGTTAAGATTTAGAACTGCAAAACAGGGTCAACATACTCTGTGTGCATGTGTGTGTGTGTGTATAAACACTTACGAGGCTCATTGGACACTCGTCTCCTCTTAGCCTTTGGACATAGAGCCCGTCTCCCCGAACTCTAACGCAATAACTGGGAAAAAATGGCCTCTTCAGACTCCGAGGAAGATGACACACAAAATAAGTTTTCTGTACGAAACGTACATTTAAGAGCATGTCCAGAGGGGACGTGAAATCAACATGAAAATGTGAATCAAACTTTCAGATGCTGAAACTTCTCTCTGAAATATTGCTTCTGGGTGTTTTGAATTTTTGATTATTCACTCTACATGTCTGATACTTCGGCATAGCGAAATAAGGCACAGTGAGCGAATCATATTGTTTCACTCTGCAACAACAGCAGAGTGAGAGAGAGATATATAGAGAGAGAGAGAGATAAAGGAGAGGGAAGTCTCCTACAGGATCAGATTGAGGTAGAGGTGGTGGAAGCAGAGACAGGGAGATTTTATAGAGTCGGAAGCTCTAACTGAAACAGGCCAAAGCTATAGAGGGACTATGAGAGCCTCTCTTCTTCCGCCAAAACGTTCAGTCCATCCTGCAGTAGGCTCATCCTGCAGCTCGCCATTTCCCAGCACTTATATGGCCTTTACTCTGCAAAAACACTAACCACAACCACCCTCCTCAGAACAGCTCACTCAAGCCCCAAATTCCTCTCAATACTTCAGAGAAACAGCAATAAGTGCTCAGCAGCATTTTCCAAAAAAAATATCACTCACAGCACCACACTTCTAACCATCTCCAACCTGGCAGAATCTTCTCTCTCTC
>JAILXH010160714.1:19465-30690 GCA_023558415.1 Piaractus mesopotamicus
ATGTCATTTTTTTTAAAGCAGATCTGAGCCACGTAATGAGTTATAACCGAATGAGAATGGTCAGATCACAATTCATGTGTTTTCCTTCACTGTACGTGCGCCATTATTCAGTGTTAAATGCTGCAGCGCCGAATCTAAAAATTAGTGCCAGTAAATGGTGGAAAAGCAATGCCTCTGACCCTTTTTTGCCTTCATCTTGCTCTAATAATGAACAGCTGAGAGCTGCTCAGAGGAAATTAGCTTTGCGCTGAAGGCCTGCTGTGCTGGTTAAGTTATTTATTGTATATGATGCATGTGGTTCATTCAAGTGACGTTATTTGATTAGGATGTGCACATGCGGGTCATTTCAGGGCATGTTCGTTCACATTAAAGACAGATTTGAGTCACTTACTGACACAAATGTGAACCATCAAGTCAGAAGTATAAGATCTGAGCAAGGAATCAGAATTGAACAACGAGGCTGGTAATGTGAACGTAGCATTAATGAAACTGAGTAAAAATAGTCTCCACAAATATACAAGCAGAATTAAGAATATACTGAGTAAAAGTGCTTAGGAGAGTAAAAATCCATCACATGTTTTCCTCAGTAAATGTAACTGTACTACCCATTTGAGCATTACGGAGAGTAATAACTGACACTTTTCTCCTCTTGTCACTGATTTGCATTAATCAGCTTTCCTTCATCAAGTCAGTTTGTTGGACTGAGTTGGATAAAAACTACAAGAGACACTTTCAACATACCATATGACAGGCCCACCTATCATTTGTTCCCCTTAACAGACAGTGAGAAAAAAATATACACCTTTAGGATGCATTCTCTTTGGTGTAATTTATCTCCAAGCTCACACATATTGCCTGAAGTGCAGCTCTAATTTATGAGCTAAACCCTCAGTATATCCTAATACATATTGAAATGTCACAATACCGCACCCCCGGGGCAATCAAGCCATCTCTCCGATTCCAATTCAACATAGCAATTTCAGCACTCTCAAGAGAGACCAAATATATCACACACATGGACACACACTCACAAGAGCATCTGAAATGAGAGTGTGGGTGATGAATGTCTGCACATTGTTTTCAGGGGCAAATTGATTCATTGAGTTGCCATGCCTCAGCTCTATATTTCCATTTTCCGCAAAAGAAGGGGTGCATGACCAGGACCCAAGAAGGAGAGGACCCCAGTGACAGCCAAATAGTGGTAATTTGTTCGGCGAGCCTTCTGTAACAGTACCGTAATGTCTTATGATATGTCTTGCAAATACACAATGTTTTATGTGCAGCTTTGCGTTAAAAACCTCCGCATTGATTTCAGATTTTCCACAAAGTGACCTGATTCACCTCATCAGACATCACTCTCCCCCTTCTCATGGATGACTTTACAAAGTTTAGAATATTCAGTGTATTCTGCCCCTTTCATGCATTACCTTTCATATTCTAAAGGGACCATAGCCTACATTTTCATGTATGTTATTACATTTCCCACCCTGAAGTCCACTTATGACATTTGTGTGGGTTTGTGTACCAAAAGCAGCCGTAATTAATTTTGACCTGACCATTGTTCAGCCTCTCTTTATATTTTAGGATTAAACAGGCTGAGAAATGTAAATGACTATGCTCTGATAGGCTGGCCTGTATTGTACTTTATTCAAAAAGCAGGGTGAAACACTCAGTATAATGTCAACACAAATAGAAAAGCAGAATTGCTGTAGGCGTGAAAAGCAGACATTTGTAAATGTGTCAGTTTTTCATCACATCAACAAATGAGAGAATTCAAAACGGGCATTTTTGCAGCTTAATGTCCATATAGGTTCAGTATGGACAGGTAGTGAACATTTTGAAACTTTAATAATGTTTACACATTACAACAAACTCTTTAATTAAAATAGTGTGCCTCTTTCTGTGGCCATTTCACCAGCAGAATGGACAGTGAGTTGGATATTTTAGATTAACATAAATAAAATATTTGTGTTTATATGTTCTAAGAGCATAATGGTATTCATAGAAAGTACTGAATACTTTCTATGAATAAAAGTTGACTTGCTCACTTACAAACGTGAAAATTCAGATTTCATTTTTTTTTTTTAATTTTTCCATAGTTCAGAGGAAACCCCTCCAAAATGGGCCCAAATGGCTTTTAATGGCTACTGTGAAAAGGAGTTAATGAGCTCAGAGTTAATGACCTCTTTATATCAACTACTGAGCTATGCTATCATACATTTCTATTATGTGCTATTTTGTTCATTTTTGGCACCATTCAAGCAACAATGAAGGTGTGATGTTTAAATACTTTAACACTTTAAAATCCCAGGCTTAATACATACTAAGGCTTATTATTCAGTAACTACAGGGACTTCAGTGAAATCTGGCTGAGCTATGCTTAGGTTATAGAGGTGTGTAATAACACTTTAGGCCCACTGCTGGTCCCTGGCCATTTAAGGGGCTAAGCTCCTATAAATATTAGTGAATCTGACTGATAACTGTTCAGAACTATGTGTGTTTTAAATTTTAAAAAAGTTCACTGTATGTAGGAATATATAAATCCTCCATTTTCCATACTAGTAGGAACGGCACAGCCAGTACTCCAAGTAATGTGCACAGACACCCGGGTGATAAAAAGTTACATCATCAAAAGTATCAGAACATCATGCTGGTTTGAAAGGTATCATACAGTCAACCAGCCTGCTTTATGAAATTGCCATTTCCAATGTGTTTGTATCCAAATAAAGCCCATGTGGTTAAGAACATTTAGGTTAAAGTTAAGTGACTGTTTGCTGCAATAGCTGCTTCCTTTCAAACTTTTCTAACCACCACTGGGTTCCCTGCAATATATCAAATGCCCGCATGACAGAGATGTGAGCTCTAGATGATGTAAAATGCAAGCAACCAAACATACCGGAATCTCTTGCGAAACAGGTGCCCTGCGAAACAGTTATTAATTTCAATTGATTCCTGAATCTGGAACACTCGGATCATTAATTTCTAATCTTTTTCTCAGTCGATATGATATTCATATTTAACTAAAACAGTATTGAGTAATTCTTTCCAGCCGTGGCAGCCTCATATTTCTCTAAACCTTCAGACAATGAATAATTCCGTTTATAATGGCCTAGCCAAAGGTAATGGTCAGGTTAACCCAGAGCACACACTACAACCCTCTAAATGGAAGCATTATCCATAAAACATAGAGTTTGACAGAACCCACTGCTTTGTTTCAACTTCGGACAGAATGTGTTTTAAATAGAGCTCAGATTCAAAGACATTATTCAATAAAACTGAAGACTATTTACAGGAATGCAGCAAAATGGGAATTGTGGGCCAATGCCGACATCCAGGTTTTTATTAGTACTAGGCAAAAGTCAGAGCCCACCTTTTATTTATTTAATTTGCAATCAAAACAGCCTTCAAGTACAAATGATTCATTTTCAGCATCAGGGAAAAAAGTGGAAAACATATATTTAACAGAAAATTACACAGAAGCCTCAACAACTAAATATAATTTCAGATGTATCCACCCTTTGTCTTTTTTTTTTTTACAGCTTCCATTCTTTACTTGCTTTCAGTTCTTCAAAGACATCTGCCAGGATATTTTTTCACACCTCCGAAGTTCAGTCTTAAAGGGCTGATTCACACATGCTATCTCCGCATGGCGTGTGCCAAGTGGCAGAGCGACTGAAACAGCTTGCGTGCACTGGCCTTTCATACATACAGAATAGATAAATATTCAAATCAGTCTCTCTGCTCAATGAGAATATAATTTATAAAAGAGCATGGTACATTTGTTTACCCTCAACAGCATTCTGACTTGTAGACCAAGAAGCCTGGTAGGCCAACTGGGATATCTTTATGCAGCATGGAATGTTTATCTAGTATTTCATTCATAAATTAAATTAAATACACTTAAAGAATTAGCATTTTTAGGCCTTTATTTAGTTTTCTGTTCAATTTACATTGATAATCATGGCTTGTTTTTGCTACGTGGCTCACAAAGAAAAAACTGGCTCCTCGTCTACTGTCAAAATACCATCTAGGGACGCTCTGCTGCTCTGCTTGCGCTGCCTGTGTGAAAGCACTGACCTGTTTACAGGAGCACCGAAATGAAAATCAAGACATTCCACATCACTCAGAGCACACAGAGGTAGTACATGTGTGTCAGCCCTAAGCTGGTGGTATTTTCTGCTTGTGAGAATTTATGTAATCCTAAACACATTCAGTGGTGTTTCGTTTTCTCAGTAATGGCTTCTTTACAGCAACACATCCTTTCAGACCCATAGTGTTCAGTTGTCTTCTCACAGTGGAAGAATAAACAGAAAAACCTGTGGATATTTTAGATCTGAAGCAAAAGTGGAGCATTATTTTCTTCTGTCTCTCAAAGCTTTAGGTAGTGTTTAGGGACAGTTTTGGTGGTCTACCAGGTTTTGCATGGTTGTTAGGAGGCTTATTTTTTCTATATCTTTAAATGATTATTTGCAAATGGAGTATCTCACATGTATTCTCCTTGTGAATATCTCCTGAAAATGCAATCACTTGTGCTTAATGGCTGTTTTGGCTGAAAATGAAATAAATTAAGGGTGGTCTCTGGCTTTAGTATTGTATCTGTCTATGTCAGTACCAACATATAAACATTTATAAAACATAGAAATAAAAACTGCATCTGACTGGATTTGTCTAAATGTTCTGTTCTTAATTGCTGCTCACTGTATATACATACATACATACATACATACATTGGAAGTAGAGCTCAAGTAAACACTGTGATGGCTTTAAAAAGTTTCCAGAAAAGAGTTTGGATTTACAGTGTATGAGAGAACATTTGGAGCAAAGTCAAAGTCTCTTGCACTATTCTGGTCACTCTTCTGTCTGAGGAGCCTGTGATGGTACTTATGTTCTCTGTGACTCCCTTCTGTATTTCAAATATCTGTGACCTTTTTGGGCTGACTTCTTCTGTGAATACATTGAGCTCTGCTTAAGCTCAGCCAAAGACTCTTTTCAATAGATAAGCATTCTTCTCATATAACAATGCGGTGGAATTTAAAAGACTTTGGTTCTGTACGCCAAGTGAGAGTGCAAGATGTGACAAAATCCTCCTTGGATTCTCCTTAACCACTACTGTCACTCAGAAATACTAGATTTGAATACATTAAATTTAAGTAAATACTGTTGTAGGCATAACATTTTTTGCAAGTGTAATGCACCGGTACTTTATGTTTGATTGACTTAAAGGAGATTTATTGTGCTCATTTTCATGTTCATAATTTTATTTTGGGGGTCCAGATAGACTAGACCACAATAGATTTACATGCTTCAGTGTTCCAAAATTACATTAATTTTCTCACACCGTGCATCTCTACTCCCCTTCTGTCTGAAACGCTTTGTTAGAGCTCCTATGTTTTTAAGCCCCATCTCCTGTTGAGCGCAGTGTGCTTTGATTTGTCAAGTCGCCCACTCTGTTCTGATTGGTCAACCGCCAGAGGGGCATTCTGCTACAAGTTCCGCCCCCAACACCGCTGTGGATATTCTTACAGTGAAGTTGGTTCTGCCATATCAGTTTGAGCCAGAGTCAGATCCTGAAAGTCAGGTATAACAAGTTGGTAGACCTGATCCACGTTTGCAAGCTAGCCTGGAGCAGGAGGTTTCAGATGGGTAAGTTTTTATTTTATAGCTCTCATGTGTGCTTACTAGTAGGCGGGCAATAAGGACTGTGTTACAAGATTGCATCATCTTATAACAAAGGAAAGGACTGGAATTCCAATGAGGCATTTCAGGCAGCTGAGAACAGTGGTTTCTGTCAGAGAGAGTTACTCCTCCTGGTGTATGCTTTGATTTTTGTGACTTTGCAGACCATTTACATGCACAAAAAGCTATATAACAATAAAGGAAAGGGAACAATGGAAAAAAAGCATGGTAGGGCCTCTGTAAAAAATAGAAAAATGTAATTGTGACATATACAAAACTTTGGAAACTTTGGATAACTTTCCAATAGTAAAGTCGTGTAATGTAATAAATTCTCTGACTCTTCAAATCTTGTGCTATCATTTAACAACCGTAGGTTCCTCTGAGCAGCTGGCCCAGAATCTAAAAAAATGAAGCTAACTGATACCTATAAAGCAGGAGAAAACTAAAAAGATACCTCCAACTCACAACTTCCCACTGTCCAAAATGTAAGTAGAAAACACCAGTTAATGGGAACTGGGGAAGTCAAGGCAAGATCTGGTAGACCAAGAAAACTCTCAGATAGACCTGCTTGCATGCTGGCCAGCGAGGCAAACCAAAATCCCCAGATGACAACAAAGGATCAGCAGGAAAGTTTAGTTGACACTGGAGTGGTGGGGCACTGTTCTACTGTGTAGTGTTGCTTACACAAACAAGATCTGCATGGAAGACTAATCAAAAGAAACCTTGCCTGTACCTCATCACAGAAGCCAATGTCTGAAGTATTTAAAGCAACACCTAGATAAGCTACAGGGATTTTAGAAACAAGTGCTGTGGACTGGTGAAGTTAAACATAGAGCTCTTTGGCCACAATCAGAAACCAATTATTTGGAGAAGTAAAAAGGAGCCACATTTGATGAAAATAACATGTTGTCAACTGGTAAGTATAGGGGTGGACCTATTATGCTTTAGGGTTGTGTGGCAGTCAATGTCCAAAGAAACATTGCACGGATAGATGAAAGAATACATTGCACAAAATATCAGCAAATTCTGTAAGCAAAAGTGTCACAAACAAGGCTTCTGTTACAGGACAATGATCCCAAACATGCCTCAAAATTCACAAGAAAGAACTCCAAGAAACACAAACTGAAGCTTTTGAAACTGTCCTAACTTTAACATCATTGAAAATCTGTGAGTGGATCCTAAACTTTGCAAGATGGCCAAAGAATATTATAAAACTAGAAGCAATCTGCAAAGGAGGATGGGTAAAAAATCCTAAAACAAGAATAGAAAGACAGGCTACAAAGAGCTGTGCCAAAGGGGGTGTACTGACCTAATATATTTTAAACAGTTTGTTGCAGATGTTATGTTTACTTCTTTTTACTTCAATGCAGAACAAAATATGTAATTTGGCCAGAGGTGCCCAGACTTTTGCATGGAACTGCATGAAAAGAATTCATCCCAGTTAGCATTAGTAAGTAACAATACCTTGTTTTTCCGATTTTGTCATCTTTCATCATTTGCATTGTCTTAAAATTGTTTAATTAATGACCATTTAAAGTTAGAATGTTTTTTCTTCTCTCGTTACTATTTTAGAGATACTTGGTTTTGTCCCGACAGTGACGGTATGCAATCGTATGTTTTTATGTTGTTTTCATTTAAAGCAGTGCTGTGTACTAGAATGTAGCCGCAGTGCAAATAAAACATGAACATCGTCTGTGTAAATGGAAAACAATCATACAGTAGACTGTGAATGTTCTCTGTCCAAAAGCAATGATATTAGAAGAGCCAAACCATTATTTCTTTCCTTCTTCAGGACAGAAATAAAAAATGCCAGTCCCAGCCTGGTCTGGAAACTGACAATATACGCGTGTCAAATAGCCTGTGGTGTCATCATGATTGTCTCATTAGAGAGCAGAATAAATTATTGATTTTGATCCTCTCGCCTTGCAGGTCTTTCGGGAGCAGGGATCAAATAGATTTGGCACAAAATGTTCCCCTCCCTGAAAATGACCTCTTATTATCATATACTGCACGTGTCTGTGTACATGGTGATGCTTAGCGTGATAATTCTTCAATGACTCAGGTCTTTTTAGGCACACTTTTTTTGCACTCTTGGATAAAACAGCTCCACTGGAGGCATTGATGGAGGACATTGGTAAAATGCGACATGAATCCTGATGGGTCATAAATGACTTCGGAGTCGAGTTAAATTCTCTGATGAGTACATGCTGTACCAGAGGATTGCCTAATAAGAGCTGCTTTTAGAGGCCAGCCAAAGGATCCCCAAAGCAATTTTTTTGGTAATTTGTGATGCGGCATGAAATAGTTCCCTACGAGCTGGGACTGATTGAGCTGGATTTGTTTCTGTTGGGCCTGGCTCGACTCACCAGCCAAGACCAGAGCTTTAGACTGAATTATCTCATTTAGCTCAACATTGTGGGTATATCAAGCATCCTTTTCTGGCTCGTTCCCTATAATGAAATGGTAATGGGTCATTTAGGTACATTTGCTTTGTGCTTCTGGCCCACAAAGGACCAGGAACATGAGGTAGAACATGAAGTAAAGCAGCATCATTATTAAAAAAAAAAAAAAAACAGCTTTAAACGTTGAAATGACTTTATTTATGTACACACAAACACAAAAGGACCTCTTTTTGGCACCTCCTTTAGAAAAAGGATATGTTAGGCTATTTTAAGCAAACAAACAAGCAAATGAATGTTATTTGTACGACTCTGCAGTAATGTCACGTGGATAAACTAATCTAAGGCTTATGGCCCGTTCTTGGTCTTGGTGTCTCTATCAGGTCTAATCTCTCTAAAATGAAATTCCAAATGCATTTTTTACTTTAAATGCAGCTCAATTCAAGCACAAGCATATCTGAAGTGATATATGAACAACTAACCCATTTCCCATTTGACATCACACACAGAGTTGGGCAAAATACTTTAAGAAAGTAGTGATAGCTGAACACTGAGTGCACTGTTGTAAATGTATTCAGTAACATATTCCATTACAACACGTAAAAAAGAAACTTATTCAGAATAGAATTAGAAGGCATCTTGATAAGGCCATGGCAACCTTATTTACTTAATTCACACTGCTTACTGCTGACTATTACTGGCTGGCAGTTTTCTTCTTGTAAGTCTGCTATTACATTTCATGAAAAATTCGCTTCTCATTGAAACATTTAAAGTTCCAAAAATTCTCAAATTAACTTTTCTCTATCATTGCCTGCTTCAGTCCAGTGCAGCTAAGTTTATCACTTGCAAACATGTCCAATACTAAGGACAATGTTAACTTGATCATCCCTCAGAAGAGCTCAGTGATGCTGTTATTGATTATTGATTCATCACATTGATTTATCAGTCTACTCAGTCTTTAGTAGGAACTTCAGTGTTTGTAAAGAAGCCATTAATTGCGGTCTTTGTCTAACAGGCATGCTTGCTAAATGAGGTGAGCTGGTTTTATAAAATTAATTTTACATTTAATTTTGTAAGTATTTTAAAACTATTCTCCTAAAAATGTAAAAGTGACTGTATTCTAAATACTGCCTTTACAAAATGGAACCTGGATTGAATACAGACACTCTGTAGCTATACATATTCCCGATACTTGTATTCCGTTACATCCCAACCCTGATCACATTGCCTGTTAAGCAACAGTTCAGAGTGCCTTCCTTTCACTGCCTCTAATGTTCTTTTGTAAAGCAGGCGGAGGTGCATCCTGGGAATAGAAGATAAACGGTCTTGTTCCTCAGACTCTTCATTACTGAAACAGCTCATCAAACACTTGAGCTTTAAACAGGTGTAGCAGCTCTCCTGAGGGACTACCTACACTTCCTCTGTAGGAATTTCCCAACAATGGCGTTAGCAAATTTAAGATGCTGATATATTCAAAGGAATTATTGGAAACTAGGCTTCAATCAAAATATTTAGCTGTTAGAAAGAGTACTTAAAAGATTTTGGCTGAAATTCATCTCTCATCTCTCTCTCTCTCTCTCTCTCTCGCTCTCGCTCTCTCTCTCTCTCAGATGTTGAAAGTATCCACATTGTCAAAGTCACTTTCATCTCCCCAAATGACCACACACTGCTTTCAACACAGCGGTGTTCTTTTTTTTTCTACGTCAGATAGTACAGCGCCCTGGATCACCACTACATTTTCTCCTTAAGAAAACATTTGTAGCTAAAAATGGTACATTTCCCATTATATTGTCAAGATCACTTTCCTCAATTCAATCTAATATCTTCTTTTTTTTTCTTTTTTCTTATCAGAATATTAACAGTGACACTAATCATGAATCATATTTGCAGGGGAATTGCTGGCTTATCTAATGTGCTGCTATTAAATCATTATATCCAAGCCTCATCATAGCCATTCATTACAACCCATGAGTAAATTTTCAAGAAAACCCCCAATTACACTTAATCTCCAGTGTGTGCCAATGGAATCAGCAATCGTGTCAGCAGGTGACTACAGCGATGGCGTATAATGACAGATTCTAATGGGACATAAAAGTCAGGATTGATTTGGAGCCATAGAAACCACACCAAGCGGAAAACACAACACAAGTAATAAATTGATGCTAATTCGGGCTGGTCTGAGCAGCAAAATGCCATCGGTTTGTGCACTGGTGCCTCTTCAGGGACTGCATTGATCTTCCTGCAGAACCTTTTGTTCTTTCAGGTAATAAAGCTCAACATTGATTTATTGGCAGGAGACAGTTACCTTTTGCCTCCGTCTCTGTTCACTTGGTTCTTTGTTCCTTCACCAACCCTCTCAGAAAGAGTAGCATCAAGACAGCCATTCTCAGCGATAAAACATATTGCTGATCTGTGAATATTAAAAGACACATATCCTCACTTTTCTTTTATTTGAACATTTTCTGTTGTGGTCCTCTTATGACCTTGTGTGTTTTATGCATGAGAATGTTCCAAACTTTTTTTCTCTCTTAGAATTAAACAGGCTGTTTTTGTTACTGTGCCTTTTAGACTTATATATATATATATATATATATATCTATATATATATATATATACATATATATGTCAATGATCTCTGTTCTGATTGGTTGCCCTGGCTGCTGTTTCATTCAAAAAGCAGCCCAGCCTGAATCATTCCTTAAAACTTCTATGGAAGCTGGAAACATTGAATCTGCTCAATCTGAATAGATGGAGTATGTAAATGCTTTGGTTGTTGTGACATCACAAAAACAGTGAATTCAAAACAGGCAATTTTTGTTGCTTAGTTTTCATATATGGGATGTGTAGAGTGGGGAGAGAATGGCACAATGTTTTGATACAATGGCCCTTAAAGTACGGTCAAATGTGATTGGACAGTTTAGTTATTCATCAATATAATCTTTGGTAGGATCTGTATGATCAAACTCACATCTGGATGGAGGGCATGTAGATATAAGCATATGAAAAATGTAAATATCATCCTGAAAGAAATATTCAGTTCTGTTACTGTAATTTTAACTATTAAAAATATTTAGAAGTTCTAAATACAACATTCTAAACATTAATATAGCAGCAAACAATTATTTTCTATGCAAAGATATTTATATATAT
>JAILXH010160718.1:12567-22595 GCA_023558415.1 Piaractus mesopotamicus
TTGTACCAATGGCACCAAGCAGTTTGCTAGATTAACATTTCATTTTTTTCCTAATCCTGCATCTGCATGTGACACTTGCCTCACTGATTGTCCCTCATCCTGCTGCCTTCAGTGTGGGGTTTGTAAATGATAAAAAGGAAAAGAAAATCAAAATAAGGCTTTACATGTATACGGAATTCAGTGGATATTCATGACAGCACAGAGTCATTATTTTCTGTTGCAGTACAGCCCAGAACTTGAAGCTCCTGTGGGATTACAAACCAGCATGTATCATCCATGTATCATCTCTCTCCATGAGCATAACCCCTGCCTTCATTATGTGAAGGATTGTGGTAAGATGATAGAAAATATCCCCTCACATTGCACAGTCATTCCAGTGCTATGGATTGAGAGAATCATGGGCATTTATCATCCAACATGCATATCTACATAATGTATAGAAAAAACTATCAAATTTCAGTAATTCAAAGATCAATCATTTAAGAGATATGCTGACCAATGGGTTGTTGAATAAGCTGCTTTATATATGTGAAGTAGTTAATGGAGATGTGTTCATGCTTTTGTTTGCGATGCAGATAGTATATATACATCCATGGATCAAATGACAATCTGAAATATGTCAGATCCTTCAAATGATGTATTGATTGGGGTAATACGATCGTGATAAGATAGGATCACTCAAGTATGGTGAGCTAAAATCTGATCCATACGCAGTCTCTGATGTAAAGTGCTATCATTTACTCACATGGCACTTCACATGACTGAACATATTTATAATGCCTCCTCAGTTCACAGCCTTTCGTGGAGTCACTGAGGGCGGCTGACCCCATCCTTTCTCAACTTCTCACTGGTGCCAGTAGCTCTGAAACAAAAAGATCTCATGACAAAAAACACTGTTGAAAGTAAACAAATTAATGGTTGGCTTTTGGGTAGACTTTTAAATGCCAGCAGCTTAACCCATCTTGAGAAGGAGAATATGCGGTATGTTTTTGAAGTGATATCCACTGTTTATTAAATATGCTGGCTAAAATAACCTAAAGACAAGATGGAATTTAGAGTCCAGAACTTGAGAGGTCCATAAATGGTACAAATAGCAGGTTATAATGTTAACTTGTATCAAACATGGTGGCATATTGAAATAGGCATTATGCTTCTTATGAAACTGTGCTCTTGGCTTATTTGGTTGGTCCTCTATAGATTCTATGATTAGTTACATACTATGCAGTAAAACTCTATTAGGTTTGCTTAGGCCAGTGTAATGAAAATTATTGACACATGACTCTTACAGGGTCAACTTCTCACATGTAGAACTGTAAATGTTAAAAGTTGACGCTGACAAAAAAAAGTTATGTCCCAACATTTGGCCAGCAACCCACTGGTGTTTAGTCAGTGATTACCAAATAAAATGGTAAGGTAAAGGTAAATGTAAGGTGATTGTACTTAAGAACGTGGCAACTCTGCAGATTGAAAATGGACCCTTATCACTCCCTCACTTACTCAGTGTCTTCCTATTGTATATTACTTCACTTTGTTACTAAGAAATGAGTGCCTTAACACTCCACGGATATGACTCAGAACTCTTAGGTAGTGCAGCTAGGCTAACCATGATAGCTTAAGTTAAAAAGGATATTTCTCTATCCCACGTCATCCACTGAGCAGAAAATTTGCCTTGTGCAGAAGACGACGATTACCTCTCATCTAATGTTACACTGCACTCTTGCATTAGTTTATCTAATGATTCAACCAACAGTGGCTAAAAGATTTGCCTTCACTTTTGAATGACCAAAGCAGATTTAAAGAAAAAAATAATGCTTATAAATGTACTCATTTGCTATTATATAATCTTTTGTGCCACTGTTAAGTGTTAAGCCCTGTTGGTCCATTATTTGGATAGATGGCTGACAAATTTATGTTACAGCAATTAGCAAATTATCTAAGCTAGCTAAATTCTTTTTACAGGGTAACAGCTTTCTCTCCATAAAGCATTATAATGATCGGACCACAGCAGGAATTATTTAATGTGTTTGAAGAATATTTAACTGACTTTTTAGACCCCAACTGTCATCATCTTTATGCATAAAGAATTCTAAACTGAGAAATGGTGATGGGAAGACAGAGGAAAACTGAGAGTGGAAGCAGATTATGGTTTTGAAAAGGCGGTGGAAGGGTTTGTGAAGACAGATGGAGAAAAAGTAACAGTGAAGGAGACGGAGAGGAGTAGAGAGCATGATGGGTGTAAAGCACGCACATGTATTCCCAGGCTGCTCATTGTAGGCTTGTTTCCGTGCATAAGGCCATGTGTCCTGAGCTTCATGTTCTCTCGCTTCCCATCATTGTGCAGTCTTAAGAGCAATGTCAGCCCTAATGACCCCATTCAGTAACTCTGCACCTCTCACACAGAGCCAGCAACTCTCCAGGAGCTGCAACTGACCCTGAGGCCCCTGTCTGCTTCTCACAGATCGCTCACCTACAGCATTCACCATCCACAGACTACATTCACAGGGGCTCTCACAAACGTGACAGTCTGTATGATAGAAATGTGCTGTGTTGTCTATGAAAATTTACATACAATACAGGTCAAAAGTTTGAGCACACATGCTTGAAATCAGGGTTTGCTATGGTTATCCATGCATGTAAACTTGTAAACTTGTAAACATGTAAACTACATAATTTGTGGATTTAATATAAGCATTTAAATATCAATGAAAATGAAACTTTCAATTAAAGTAATTTCAAAGCGATTTAAATTCTGGCAAGAGAAGTCAGATGATTTTCTACTGAATTTTCTTAAATGCTTTTTTTGTATGAAACTGCAATTCTACATAAAATGCTTTTTAAGGAATACAAAGTGTGTGTCTTATTTGTTTTTTGTCAAAGCTTAAAAATGCGAAGGTAACATTTTCACAGTCTACAAGTTGAGTAGTTCAGCACTCACCTCACCTAAAAAAAATAAATAAATAAAATAAAAATTGTTATGAGATGAACTAGGCTGAAGGAAAAAAACCCAAGCTAACATAAACTTTTTTTACCCTAAGTCTTCTGCTAATATGCAAATAATACACAACAGACTGAATATCCTAACAAATTACTGTATCCGTTGCCATTATTACACACAGCAACGGTTTGTAAATGTTAAGATTTCCATGCCATCATAAACTGACTCGTGTTAAAGCTATACACAGTGCAGAGTATTTGAGTGAAATGGAGTGCCAGCAATTTCTGCTATTCATGCATAGCATTAATCACTGTAATCACTACGCTCCAAGTTTTCTGTCTCACTCACCTCACAGTGTCCACTCCACTTGTTCACTCTTACAACATATTAATTTTACTGTCAGGTCAGGTCACTTAGGTTAAGACACAATATGAAATAAAAACATAAGAAAGGCATTACCCAATCTTAAAAAAAAAAAACAATAACTAATTAAGTGCACTACAACTTTAAAGTGAGTTATATAAAGCACTCTTAGGGATGTTTTCAATGTTTTCCTACTGTCTTTATATCTTACATTAAAGTTATTTAAACAACAACTAGGATAAATACTTGCTAGTTTTGTTGTTGTTGTTGTTTTTACTCATGAGCACCAAAACAAGCACTGAGTGAAGTGAAGCAGGATGACACTAGTCACCAGTAAAGCAAAGGACTATACCATCACAACTGTATTATCACTATCATCACATATAAAACTCAGAAGTCATTTGTAGGTTCATTGGTTGGATAGTAAATAAAATGGCTATATTTGTGTTGTAGACATTGCAATCCCCGGTTCCTATTACAAAAATTACAAAAAAATCAGATTCAGTAAGTTTCTCTACAATACACCATTTCACATCAAACCACTCTGAATGACTGTGTTTACATCTCTTCCACTGAATTACACAAAAAAATTTGGAAACATGAGTGGAATTAAGCACCTATACACATAGCAGCTTCAGCTACATGCCACTTCAGTTACAGTGAACAGCTATTGATGGTAATTTATAAAACAGTTTGCTGACAGTCTGCTGAACTGAGTCCTGAATTCTTGCATGTCTGATTTGAATGGAAACTAATCATTACTTACTTTATCCATTTAGTATTTAAATCAAACGTACGACATATAACTTGACAGATGTTATGAGAAGTATTGAAACTTTCTCCAGTTTTACCATAAATTGCATAGAGACTTTAGGGGATACATTATTTGTGGCTTGCAAGATTAAATTATTTCATAATCTCCAGATGTAAGTTCATGGCAGCTTAAAGCTTCTGGTTTCCTTAAACCAGGAATAGTCCTCTGTTCTATTTATTAAGCCTTCATATCAGTTTGAAGCCCATGAGGGAAGATTACATGGACGTGGAGGGCTAGTGTTTAATCATGCCTGTTTTACAATATGGTTGGAATATGACTCTATCATGTTTAGGATCTGTTTGCAGAAACATAGTTGAAGCTGGTTTTTGCCTTTATAAAACTCTTATGAGTATGAATATGGCAATATGGCCCTCACACCCATTCATCATCAAGACTTGGCTCCCCACTTCAATGGTGGACATTTGATTGGCAGTAGCTCCACCTTCTCAGACTCAAGCCTTGACTTCAGAAAGGGAAGGTTGCAGCCAGCCAGCCAAACTGGCATAGTGTCAGAGTTTAGAAAGTACCATAGATGATGCGAAACAGAATGGCAAGTAGCTCCATTTGTGTGCCTTGAGGATCTCATTCAACTCAGTATCATAGCAAAACGCTTGTTGGTTTGTAGAAAATCACACTTCAGAAGCACCATTGAAGTCAGAACTTTTCCAGTGAATTAACTCTAATATTATAGGCCTTAAAGGTGATTCATTTAGGCTGCCCTTACTACAGGTTACTCATGAGTCTAATGCTAAAGCTCACCAGACAGCAAAGTATAAGGTAACGTTAAAAGACAATCTTGGGTTGTGTGACAGGCTATCCGATATGTTTAGCGTTAACGTGTTCCACTTAGCACTAGATTCACCTCAGAGGGAATCCAGCCAACAACTCACACATACTTAGTTGTAAAAAGTGCTTGGTTAACATGACCAATGATTATAGTTAAGTAACTCTGGATAGTTAACACATCCTAGCCTACTTCATATACTGTAGTGCATAGAGCAGTACTGCTTCATATACTGTAGTGCACAGAGCAGTGTGCTGTAGAAAGAAGTGCACTGGGCATTTTTAACATTTGAATTAAGTTTTAAGATTAGTCTTTAGAAAAGATTAGAAAAGCAAAAATTGATGATGTCTGTTGCTGTTTTTAAAGTATTGTTTGAGTGTTTAGACTGTGCCTTCAACATATGGTGGTAGTATGAGGGGAGAATGATTGGGGGAGAGCTCCAAGCAGAAGCCGCCCAGAACTCCAGCCCAAGTTGTAAAAGTGTACTTTAACTGGGGTGGCCAGAAAGGCGTCACTGTGATGACGTCAACAGGTGTAACAGATTCATGCCACTGTAGAAAGCCTACCAGCAATGTTAACTATTTTTTAGATTTCTGTGGAAACTGCCCCTCTTCCAAAGCAGGATGGCATGCGTTGCCATAGAGAGAAGTGTGTTAGGAGAAACAATGCGAAAAATGCAAGTGCTTGATCTGTCAGAGGTGAAAAATGGAATAGCTGTCTCCAGGACATTCTGGGTTATGGAGCTGAGCTCATTAATCTCGGCTGACTGCGTCTCACGCTGAGCCAGGGTTGATCTTACCCCAGTACACATGTAACAGGGTTAGGCTTCCTGAGAGTAGCAAGCCCCTACCCTCTCCCTGCTCCCATACTAGCAGGCCTCAAAGCTCCTCGCTCCACAAATCCAAAAATGCTTTGGCACCCACATTTCTCCTGAGATCAAAACCAAAGGGTCCATATGGAGCTCACTCCACATGCACAGGAATCCAAGATTTTGCTTTCATTCTTTAAATCTTTTATTCAAAAGTACGAGCTGGAAAAGTGTTGTGCTCTTCAGGTCGGATATCTGCTCTTAGCAGAAGGTGAAGATCTCCAGCTCATCTTTGATTTTCTTCCAAGAGAATAGGAAATTACTACAATTTGAGGTTTCAAGAGGTGGTCACATCTTTGGCATTGTTGTAGGCCCTAAAGCAACAAAAGTACCTCATGCGGGGGTGAACAGTAACTGAAGTATAGGATTTGGTAGAAATCATTTTAACCTGTAATAGAAAACGTAGCAGCCAAGTTGACAGATTTAATTTCCTTCCAAAAGGGATAAATAGGACTAAATATACACAGATTAGATTGCTTCTGGTGGTGTATTTACTGTATTGTGTACTTTATTTAATTTGAAAGACATTTCACTAATTATGCATTTCAACAGACAGCTGCTCTTTAATGCCTGGAAACAAACAAGACAAAAAAGGTTTTTGTCGTCTGGAAATTTTGAGTAAAGGTATAATTTGCAGCACTTAGCTAATCAAAATACAATACAATACAGAACAATACAATCTGCATGCTCAATTTGGCCAAACTCTGCACAAGGCTGTATTGTTCTGCATTTCCAGAGTGAGACTGTGAGTACAGCTTGGAGAAAGCAAGCCCCACTGTAACGTTTTTGAGTATAATGCAGTCATTTGGGAGATTAATTTGCCTGCACGCTGTCAAAAGTTAAATCAACAAACTTGATGGATCTTACACCAGTGGCCCAACCCAGTCTATTGATGTATGATGACATGGCAGCAGGTCTATGATGTATGATGATATAGCAGCTGGTCTCACTGAAATAGTAGGAATTATATTTCTGTATCTGAGTCGTGGTACTGCAGTTTTTCTCAAGGTTGAATTTTAAGGCCCAAGCAGATTATAATGATGCACATGGGAATAGTGTCTATGTGAGGTGCATAGACTGGTTCAAAAATACAAATTCTGGTAACACTTTTCATGAATACCATGTCTGTAAGAATCCATGATAACATCCATAGCATGTTGTAATGCAACATAAAAATGGCTACACATATTTATAAAAAAGCATTACACTTCATAGCCATGTTTATAATGCATTATGAATTGTTAACACATTATAACTAATGTTGATAACACATTATATTGTACCAAAGAAGCTCCCAGCTTATGGAGTGCAATGTGACTAATAAACCTGCCTAGTAATAAACATACACAGAATTTATATATTTTGTATTATAGACATTATTATCATATGGTTACTACTGATAGATATATGATATAATGACCCCATTATAAGAGCTTGTAAGTTGTATTTCTCAGCTCTAAGTAAACTGAGATATTTTATACTAAAGTTTCCTCCAATTTTATAAGTGAGGCTTCAAGTTGAAGTATTTACTGAAAGATTCACTGAAAAACTACAACATACAAAGTAAAGTTTACACTAGTGGTAAATAAACCTGTAAGTCTCCCTTATGTAGAGCTGAGAAATACAACTTATAATGGGGTTATACTGGGGTTATAATATCATATGTCTATCAGTAACATTCTATACCCATAATGACAAATAAATTGTGTGTGTGTTTATGAGTAGGTAAGTTTGCTTATCATAATGCATTCTGCAAGCTGGGACTGACTTCTTTGGCACTGACAATATAACGTGTTATGAACACTACTTATAATGCTTTATGTTAACAATTCATAATGCATAATAAACATGTCTATAGTGTGTCATTAAGTTTTATAAATATTTATAGCCATGTGTGCCTGATGAATGCATTATAACATGTTATGAATGTATTTATAGAGTCTCATAGACATGGTATGCATAGAAATTGTAACCCAAACACCTTACTCTGCTCCTCTGGTATGATATTTTTGCATGACTCTCTAAACTGCATTTTTCTTGCCAATATAATTGTTGTCAGTATAAGATATATTTCTTTCATTCTAATTTGATGTGCTACTTTCTAATTGCCCACTAATGCCATTTATCATGCAGTTCCATCAGCATCCATCAGTATGTCTAAAATCATTTATCGCCTGAATACAGATTAAAATCCAGAAGCTAAATCTGAATGAACATCATTCAGGCAGTTATATCTTTTAAGAGAAGTCTTTCCACTGCCAGGTTAATTATAGTGTTTACAAAGTTTGTCCAATAGGTTTGTGAGGCACATACAAAATTAGATTCACAAAGTTATTTTTGTACGTTGGTTGTATAAAGTGCAAATAATAGGTTTATAGCAAACTTGTTGTTAACTGAGTTTCTGTAATTGTATAATTCAACTCATAAAATGTCTTGTATGAGTAAGATCCGTGTCAGAAACAAAATTTTAGTTCATTTTCTAACTTAATGTTAAAAACCTGGAGGCTTAAAGGCTTAAAAGGGGGTTTAACACTTAATCAAGTCTGTTTATGCTGTGTGTAGTAAGGAATAAACATGTCATAAGCTCATAAAACCTTGACAATCTGTTTGATGACCTTTAATGATAATAATGTGTAAAGAGTGCTATGAATCTTTATTGAAATTGAGACTAATCTAGGCATTCCAATGTATTTGTGGAAGCTGTTTAAGAGAACGGCAAATAAAGACATTTTTCCTCTTTTTGATTTGGTAAAAAGCAGCTAGAAGTATTCATTGTCTAAGCTTTGGCCATTCCCAAGTTTATTTTTCTGTTTACCCAACATAAAACTTATTCAGCTGTGGCTTTCTGTCTGGCAGATCCTTATGAAAACAATTATTGCTTAGTAGGTCCAAAAAATGCCTAAATTGCAAACGTGAAAGAGAGAGAAAGAAACTGGGCATGTCTGTTTGAGATGGTATTTAGTCCAGCTGAGGGGGTAATTGTGACAGTAATTTCTGCAGTTGGCCACGTGTTGCTGATGACTGTGGAGGGAGATAGAGACTCAGTGGAACCCATCACTATTACCTTCGCTTTTTGCGGTCGCCCCTCTGCCATTTCTCCCTCCCCACAAACAGATGGTAGCCTCCGCCGCCTGCCAACTATTTAGGGAGAGGAGAAGCCGCAGTGTGTTCTCTGCACCAATATTTTAGCATTAATCTGTTGAGCTCACAGCTCCACGGAAACAACGTCTGGCTCCCTTTTGTGCAACCTCATTGCTCCATGCAAACTGTGGCCAGAAAGACTAAGAGTGAGGAAGCACAGAAAAAAAGGTATGCTCTTAAAAGTAAAGGTTCCTACACAGTTCTTGGCTTGGCTATAGAACCGTTACGTGATGTCGAGCTTCTTTAAACTTTATAATATTGTTTTTTTTTTATAGAATCATCCTTTGAAAAAATGTTTCTAAGGCACGTCACTCCACAGCAGACCCCTATTCAGCACCTTTACTGTTAAGAGTGCTGAATATGGTAGTTTAATAAAAGTTATCCTTCAAAAGTTATGTTTTCTAGATGTTGTTTCACATAGTTAAACTGCTGCAACTTTACTGTCCAACAAGGTGCTTGGTAAAAAGATACTCTAACCAAGAGAACTACAAACAAGGAAACACGTGGTGAATTCATAGAGTATGATCGAGCCATAGTGTCACTATAAACCTGCATCAAACAAAACAAACACAAGAACCTTCACCCTCTGGGGTCTAAAGGCATAATGTTGATTTTTGCATATCTTCTTAAATTCGTCTTCAAAGGCACTTGCATATAATATGTTACCCGTGTTTTTCATATCAAAATGCTCCGTTATCTTTCACTACTTTCCAAAACTGCTGCAGCAACTTCAGTGGCTGTAAACACTTTGTACGCCATTTCATATATATCTCCGATCGTCATTTCATGTGTCTTCGAAAGCCGTTTCACACGTGTCTCCAATGTCGCCTGAATGAAGAATAGAGGGTTTCCGACACGATGAGTCCTTAGTGATTTCCTGAGTGTCCGTTGGTCAGTTTCACACAAAATGTAGACGGGCACACAAATTCACTAATTACACACGGTGAGATTTCAACCCCTCCTCAAAGTCTCATAACTCTGAACGTGAGTCATGTATAATCTCGCAATGAGTCGAAAGGGTAGGCTCTACAGATTCAGGAAATGTTTGAACCGTACTTCTTTGCTATATTATTATTATATATAGACACATACACACACACACACACACACACACACACACACA
>JAILXH010160788.1:7147-18450 GCA_023558415.1 Piaractus mesopotamicus
GGGAGAGTGGGAGAAAGTGTCTGGTGGGCTGTTTTTACCTGCTAAACACAGCTAGCCTGGAAAGATAGCCCTCTCCTGCTTTCCAATGTCTCACAGCTTCCTCAGTTTACTTTTGTTTAAGTCAGGGCTGTAACTGCATGAACCCACTTCTTTCTTTCACTTTCGTTGCTTGGGAATGCACTAATACTAAAATATGACTTTTTGAGCGCTGTAACTGTGCTTTAGTTGGGAGGAGCAGACGTGATTTAACGCTGCTAAAGCTTGTTAGGATGTACAGAAAGAGGTGAGTTCACTGTAGGACAGTACAGTTATGCCACTTATTTCGTCACAGGAGAACAGATCGCCAGTCGCTCCACTCAAACAGGGAATGTATAACTCCACGTTTCAGACGTTGCTATATTTGGCGACTCAGTTTTACTCGTGGCCCCCTTCCTCTCTAATCATGTCGAAAAACTCGGACGTGCACCCTCTACTGGCGACAGCAGAGTTGTGTCGCTTTCCTTGCGGTAGAAAATGCCACCAGAGCTTTCGCTAGAACGTGGAAGTGTGAGAATGGTGTATTACATCGAACATTTATCGAACCTTTCTTATCGCTCTATCGAGGAAAAGTTACATCATGATAATTATCGTTATCGTTTTATCGCCCAGCCCTACCGTAAATACACAAATGTGTCTGAAGAAACTAGACAATAAAAATAACGCACCAGGCAGCATTTCTTACTTGTGTTTTTGGATGTTTTACATTCGAAACAATGTTTTATGTTCAAAACAATATATGCACTCATTTTATTTTGGTAAAAATGAGTGCATATATTGTTGATTTATTAGTATAAGTGATTAAAATCGAGGCCTACAAAATTGATTGACAGTACACAGTATTTCTTGACAGTAATTCTTTGTACTAATATTTATTTACTAAAGTAAATAAATGAAATGTCTTTCCTTGTTTGATTTTGTCTTTTAACACCACAGTAATAATGCTGTAATGTACTATTTGTCAGCCTGTAAGTGATTTTTGTTAGTCTTTTAGATGCCTAGGCCTTTATCCATCTTAGGTTGTTTTCTCACTGCACATAAAAAAAAAACAAGAATTGACCCAAGTGGGAGCCAGCTAAACTTATAGTTCTTGTTAATTTTCCATCTACTCAAGACACAGTGGGAACCATCACAGTTATCGTGATTAGAGATTCAGTTGTCTTTTTGATCATTTTATGCCACTTTTAAGCATCTAATTTGGCTAATTAGCTATCTTGCTTGGTAGGTAGCAATATACTGTATTGTTCTGCATGTATGCACACAGACAAATAATTCACGAAGTAATAATTCAAGTCTCAATCAACACACCATTCTAGTTTACATTCTGGTGCATATATTGGTGATGTGGGAGCACTTTGTGACTTCATCCGCACCTAGAAGAGCAATTAATTTGCTGAATTGTTCAGCTGCAAGCGAAAGAGCACCCTTGAGTACAATTCGATCCTGTTGAGCAGGTATCAAAAACCATAAAATTGGAACAGAATTAGATCGATGGCTACTGGAAAAGGCACAGTTCCAGTTCTTTGTTCCTGTACATTGTGCTGTGGAAAAACACCCTTTGATGAGCATTTGCTGTCCTTTGCTATTGTAGGCACAGCTCAGGAGTTCAAGAAGCGGTTTGAGATTCCCATCCTGAAGGGCCGGGATGCAGACGCTAGTGATAAAGACCGAGCTGTTGGGGAGGAGAAACTGAAAGAACTCATTAGTATCGTGAACAGGTGAGCTACAGCCTGAGTGCGTTCAATTCAAGGTGTTTCCCCAACATCACGTTTTACACAATGCCTCATCTGTCTGTAGGTGCTTAATCCGAAGGACTTCCGACATTCTTTCCAAGTATCTTCCTGTCAAGATTGAGCAAGTTGTTTGCTGCAGGTAAAGTGTTCACTACTATCAGTGTACATATCAGAAAAAAGGAAACTTTGAAAAAAACACACTCTGCTCTGTTTCCCAAAAGCATCTTTTTTTTGTTTTGTTGATTATGAAAGTGAAAATAAGTTAACACATCCTCTACAGAGAACATATATGCACATTTTAATACACAATTACTGTTTATTTGCTGAATCTAACATATTGTAAAAAATAAAACATAAAATGTGGCCTGTGCAAAAGTTATGGCAATTTTTTTTTTTTTTTTGCAGAAAAAATACCATATTTTTAAGTTTGTTCTCTGTAGAGAATGTGCTAACTTATTTTCACTTAGAAAATTAAGAAAACGTGTTATTTGACTGGGATATTCAAATTTTTGCGTACAACTGTGTAAGCTGTTGGTACCTGTCAGTTGTAAGTTTATGTGCTATGGCTGCAAATAAGAATAAGTTCTCTGGTCAGTTAATGTATCAACTATTATTTGTGGAGCCATATTGGCCCCAACGCTTCCTGTAGTGTATTAGAGTCCGTCAGAATGGCTGTGTGAGTCATGAACATGATGGAGCTTTTTGAAGTTTTATAGAAAAATTTTGGTTTTTAATTTTTAACTCATTAACTTGTTGACTTTTCCATAATGGACTTGTATGTGTGTTAATTGAGTGGTTTTATTCCTGTGCTGTGCAGGCTGACTCCTCTGCAGAAGGAGCTGTATAAACTCTTCCTGAAGCAGGCCAAGCCAGTGGAGAGTCTGCAGCACGGCAGGATCAGCGTGTCCTCTCTGTCCTCCATCACCTCGCTCAAAAAACTCTGCAACCGTGAGTGTTAAGTCCTCTGTCTTAGCCAAACAACACGTAGTACTTATTTGTGCTGGCATTTATTAGGTCCAATTGTATAGCTGGGTTTAAGCTCCCTTAATACCTGCTATGGTAACCTCTCTCCAGGAGAGAGAGTGTCAATTACTGCAATGATATAAACGTCTTCTGGACGGGGCTGGAGAGGAACTTCTAAAGTAGTACTTTAGTGTTTAAGGGCCCGTGTCATGGAAAACTGAATTTTCTCACCTTTTTTGAAATAAGAGTTTGATGTAGTATGTAAACATTGTTTTAAAAAAAAAAAGCTTGCTTCCATTACTATGGTATCTTAAGTGATTGCTGAGGTGTTTCTAGGCTGTTATCACAGGTGTTGCTAGGCCATCGCTATGGTGTGCATATGTGTGTGTTTGAATTGTGTAAAAACATTTGTAGCATGTATTTAGTGTATTACTGTGTAATAACTATGTACTATTGCTATCTGTAAGTATAATGACTAATTACTGTGCATCAGTGTATGTATGAGTTTGCAATAACTGTTTAATTACTGTGTATTAGTCTTTATGTGTGTCTGTATGCAATGTCTATGAAGGTCAGTGAGAGAGGTGTCCATTGTGAGATCATTTGTGACATCTGAATTTTCGAAACACCCCGCCATTCGTTTGCTTCCTCTTTTGAGGATTGCTGTGTTGAAAACCGTACGCCCAGTCGGTCCAAAAAACACAAGTGCACTATTCCCATATATGATGAAAGTTTGTTGGCTGTAGCTCAAAAATTGCATATTGTAAATCATTAGCAGTTTCTCAACGCAGAAATATTAGGGGCAACTTTGTTTACAAACTTTAAGTTGGCTTGACAAAGCCATAGTTGTGAAATCCCAAGTGAATGCTAAGGTGTTACTAGGCTGTTGCTATTGTATACCAGGTGCTTGCTTATATGTGTGTATATGTGCTAGCATGTATGTGAGTCTGTATGTAATGTCTGTGAGCAGCAGTGTGTGAGATGTCTTTTGGGACATCATTTGTGGCAGTTGGATTTGCATGTTCTGAACATTCTGCCATTCATTTCCTGTGGGGGAAAAAATTGTGTTTTAACAAGCACCGTGTCTGCGATTGGGTACCAAAGGCATAAGCGCACTATTCCGATGTAGGCTCCACGAACATGCAGAATTTTCTGGTTCTAGTAAAATAACTCTGACCTGTGAAGCTGGTTTTAAAAAAAAACAAAACAAAACGTAGAATTATAAAACTGAGTAATAGTAAGTTGACTCTGTCAAGCCAACCTAATAAACCTACTAGTCCTGATGGTATTTTAGAATTAACGGCTGTATGGGTCCCCATTTTTCAGTTCAGTAGATCCTCGATATCCCAGAGTCATGGACAAATCAGTTATTACTCTGGTTCCTAAGATACTTTGTCCACAATGTATGGAGGAATACAGACATGTGCCAGTTACATCAATAGTAATGAAAGCTTGATGTTAGAAAGCTGCTAAAACCATATCATCCTGCATGCAAATGTCAGTGAGGCATAGATGATGCTATTGAGAGTATAGTGCATTTGGTAGTCAAAAATTTGGAGACTCTCAATGTCTTTGTGAAGCAACTTTGTGTAGATTTAAGTGATATAAACACTTTATTGTGTTATGCCTAGGTTAATTAATTGTTTAAATAAGGAGCTGGTGTGAAGTGTTAAATTAAAAGAAGTGTACTTCCTGGGAATTTAGGTATGTATTGAATTGTATAGTCTATATTTATCTTATTGTTTACTGGACTGTATAGCAGAGGCTCTTTCTGGGCCTGAAGCAAATCTATTTTACGAATTTCCTTTAGTAATTTCCTTTACAAAAAAGCTAAAAAAAAATTTAGACCATCTTTCAAGATGTTTATGTTTCGATAGACAGTTGTATGTGTGTTTTCTTACCCTGTCAGACCCTTCACTGATCTATGAGAAGTGTGTGGAGGGAGAGGAAGGCTTTGCTGGAGCGATGGATCTTTTCCCCGCAGGTTACTCCACAAAAGCCGTGGAGCCGCAGCTTTCAGGTCAGTTAAATTTCTGACTTTGTGTATTTGTAGCTGCTGTCCAGTTGCTCTGTAACTTCTTTTGATTTTGTTTACTTTTGATTTTCAGGGAAAATGTTGGTGCTGGATTACATACTGGCCATGACCAGGACTACCACCAGCGATAAGGTGGTGCTGGTCTCCAATTACACACAGACTCTGGACTTGTTTGAGAAACTGTGTCGGGCGAGGAAGTGAGTGAGACTCGTATTTGGTATTGGATTCAGTGCGGTACATTATTTAACATTTAATAACTTTTTGTTGCTCCCAGGATGATTTATATATTTTAAAATAATCTAAAAATACCCTTTATGTAGCTTTTACATACAATAATACCTTTAAATGAGGTATTATTGTGTATAAAATACCAAATTATTAAGACAAAGTGATTCTCAATGTTTGAAAGGTATTTTACATATAAACATTATTGCAGAGCGAAGCAATCAAATTTTGAATTATTTATTGATAAGTAAATAAATAAGTGATTTGAACTTTTTTAGGAATCAGTTTCACCCTGAGACCGACATGTGGCATTTATACTGTAAGGATTAGAGGTTATTTTATGTCTTTGAACTGTTTGTATTTATCTACAAAGCTTCTTTTTGCATGACATTGCAGACATCAGTACAGGATGCAGGAGGAGTAATAAAGTCATGACAGCAACATTAATGGACTGTACAAATGACATTTGTATATTGGGGAAAAACAAAATCTATAAGACAATTAAACAACACTATCATCATCGGTCATTAATGAGATTTTTACGTAAATATGTAATAAGAAACTGACCAACTGATTGACTGCTACCTTTTCCTTGAATTAGGTATCTGTACGTGAGACTGGATGGAACAATGTCCATCAAAAAGAGAGCAAAGATTGTTGAACGATTTAATAGTCCCTCTGTAAGTATCCCCCCCAGATCAAATCAAATAATTACTCTGCTTTTTAGGAGGACCGCTAACTTTTTTTCCTCCAATTCCCTCTTTAGAATCCAGAGTTTATCTTCATGTTAAGCAGCAAAGCTGGGGGGTGTGGCCTAAATTTGATTGGAGCAAATCGGCTGGTGATGTTCGACCCAGACTGGAATCCAGCCAATGACGAGCAGGCAATGGCGCGGGTGTGGCGGGATGGTCAGAGAAAGACATGCTACATCTACAGACTGCTTTCGGTGAGAGGGATTACCAGCTGCTGTCAACAGCTGCTACTGTTGACTTTATTGACATCGGGGAATCTCACCAGACCACGGTATAGGGTCACTTAGCTGGCCTGGAAGAGTCTCTGGTCTTTGGGGGGGGAGGCGGAGGCCTTCTTTGCCCAGGGGCCTCACAACAATGATATACCATCACACCCTTTGCGGGAAGTCTCATAGACTGGAAGAATGTCCGGCCCGGTAGTGTTGCTCAAGCGTTCGACACAGCAGTCACATAGTTGCAATGTAGCACTGAACAAGCAGTACCGTGTGACACACAGTAGAAGCAACAAAATGTAATTTGACCAGAAGTTTTGCATATGACTGACTCCGGCTGAAATGAAAGTATGCAATACTTATGAGAGTAAATACAAAAGCAGGCTTCAGTTGGAAAAATTTATTTACTGTGTGTTTGTGTTTATAGACGGGCACCATTGAGGAGAAGATCCTGCAGAGGCAGGCACATAAGAAGGCCCTGAGCAGCTGTGTGGTGGATGAGGAGCAGGATGTAGAGAGGCATTTCTCTCTGGAGGAGCTGAAAGAGCTGTTTGCTCTCAATGAGGACACACTCAGCGACACACACGACAGGTACACAAACACACTGGTGGACAACTTCACACTATCATCAGTTGTTAGCTGGCTGTTCAGATCTCATCTGGACAAAGAATAAGAGCTCATCTGTGACACAAAATATGTGTGTTGAGTTTTGCCACGTGCTGTAAAATGAAAACATATTCAGTCTGGGAGTTTTTAAAATAGCTAATGCAGGTTAAACAATTGCTTGAGGCCAATGAGTATCAGAACGTAGTAGAGCTAATAAAGATCGAGAAAGGTGCACTATCATGAAGGAAATTTTCGGTTCCCCATTTGAGAGAGATTAGAAACCTAAGGCTAACCTAAGGGCTTGCGTGGTAACCAGCTGTTTAGAACTGTAACCTGTTGAGAATTAAAATTTCTGCCACTTGATATCTCAGAGATTTGCTATACTGTCCTTGGTTGCTGTGTTTGGAAATACCTTTCTCATGCCTTCAGAGAACCAGCATTTCGTTTGTAAGCTAAAGTTTTTTACTCACTGGCTCATATTTATTAAGCATCTCAGAGTAAAAATACCGATCTAAAGTCAAGTCTCATCAGTCTGTGTAGTCTGATAGAGCACATTGTAAACGTGATCTTACATCAGCATTCATACTCTGAGAATGTTGATAAATGTGGGCCTCTGAGCACTTCCACTCACTTTCACTTGAGCTGGGAAATTTTATGTCATTCCAGAAAATATATTTGCTATGTATCTTCCACGATTCCCCAAATTTAACTCCATAAGAACCACCGCCTTAAACACAGAGGCCTACAAATCCAACAAACATGAAATAATTTAGCCTACTATTTGTAGGAACAACAACAGGTTAAGCGTTTAAATCTTAAATCTAAAGGTTTTTTGTTGTACACAGGGATTTTGCACTTGAAGCCTTCACCTCGTAAAAATATATAACTGATCTGCTCAAAGTAAAAGGCGTCGTTTAAAATTAATGTTCAAAGGATAATGTCAATGTAATGCATTTCCCTTTAATTTTCACCATCTGCTTATTATTATGTTACTCTGAAACCGTGATATTTTATCACTAGCTTATCATACCGTGGAAATGACAACACCCATTTTCTTCCATGTTTAATAAAGATAAGTTCACAGTGAGCTTTTCTCCACTCTTAAAACTACAGGAGTAGAGAAAAGATCCCTGCACTTTCTGGGATCAGGATAGCTTTGTATAGCATTGGTAAAGTGTCATCCCCTGAAATTCAACTTGTGCAAACATTTTTGAAGACAGATTTTACACTTTTTGATTTTATTGTGAAAGGGCTGTTTACAACAACGATAAATTCACTTATCACACACGACTACGAGATTTTGAAATCAGCTGTCCTTTTTTGTTCCTCAGGTTTCGTTGCCGGCGGTGTGTTAACGGGCATCAGGTTCGTCCCCCTCCTGAGGATTCGGACTGCACCAGTGATCTGTCCTGCTGGCAGCACTGTGCGGATAAACGCGGGCTGAAGGACCCCGTGCTGCAGGCCAGCTGGGACGCCAGCGTCTCCTTTGTCTTCCACCAGCGCTCTCACGATGACCAGAGAGGAGTCGTCTGAACGGTTAAAAGCACCAAACACTGCACTCAACACTGTAAAGCAGACTAATGAAAGATGTGTGAAGGTGATTTATTAAAGCTGGAAAGATAAGATGTGCGAGCCACAAGACAAGGCAGCGTGATCAGAGACTCTTTCTGTGTTTCTTTTTGCAAGGTCGCTTGTAGACAACAGTTTCTTTCTGGTAATTTTTTTTTTTTGTATTCTGTTTATTTATTGTGTAACTATGTTAAATTCTCACATTCTACAAAATAAAAATCTGTCTAAAATGATGGGCTGTAATAACCTGATTTTATATCTGTTTTAACTTGACAAGTGAGGTAGGATTTGTGTAGTAATCTTGAACAATTTACTTCAGGTCACATCACATTCCAAATCATACTGACTAAAGAAAGACGACAGGTTCTTGCCTCTTTGCAGACTCCCATCGAAACATATTTTAATTACTGAGCAAAGGCATCTTTCATGTTTTGAGAGAAGCTTTTGGATAAGTCTTGTTATCCTGTTATGGGGGTGTCATTGTGTTTCAAATGCAAATGCCACTGATTTTTTAAAATTTTCCCCCCAATTCAATCATTCTGCTCATGGTATCTTATGGTATGGTGCCTTGTTGTGAAGACTTGTGTGCATTGGAGAGCTGTGCTGCCTGGAGCTTTAACTCCTGTCAGGGACTACCTTGGCAGAAAGGTCTTAGCAGAGGTGCCAGACTAAACCTACAGCTATATTTGGGCAGCAGCAATATAGGAAGATGTCAGTGGCAGATGATAACAGAAATGACAACAGCAAAGACATCAGTTCAACTGCACAGAAGGCGGCGATGGTAAACCACCTCTGTACTTCACCAAGAACACAACATGAATAGGAACAATGCTAGAAGATGGGACCCTCAGGTGGGAAGGCACTCAATTTATTACTGAGGAAATGCTGTGGATTCCTCCGAGTAAAGCTTGTATGACGCTCTAGATCAAAGTGCTTCTGGACATCTAGTTGCTAAAGTTGATAAGCAAGAAAAGAGATTTCAAAACGATGGTCGAAACTTGGAATGTGCAAAGTATGAATCATTGCAAGCTGGAAGTATTGAAGACAGAAAGTGATCATCCACACATAACCTAAAATGGACTGGATTAGGACGCTTTCAATCAGGGGAGCACACCATCTACTCTTCGGCTCACAAACAACAAAGAAATAGAGGAGCTTGTTAACAAGAATGTCAAAAGGACTGTTATTGAATAAAATGCTGTGAATGACTGACTGACGTCAATCTGATTTCATGTGCAACCTTTCATTGTTAGTCATACAGGTTCATCAAACAGGTTTATGTCCAAACAATGGACACAAGTGATGCTGAAACAGAAAAGTTATATGATCAAACAAGGACCTGCAAACAAGACTGTTGGTGTGCTGCTGGAATGCTAATTTCATAAATGAGAAGGAGGGAAATAGTTAGATAACAGACTTGGATACAAGAATGAAGCAGGGAAACGACTAATCAACTTCCTTGAGTACAATGACTTTCATTAGTAATTCATTTTTCAAGCAACCAAAACAACGTCTGTACACCTAGACATTGCCAGATGGAAACCATCTAAAGAAACCAAATAGCCTACAATCCTTGCACCTGGAGATGGACAAGCTTCATGGCCTAGATCTGATTATGAAACAGATCACAAGCATCTAATGTGCAAGCTCCAAGTGAAAGACGTCAAACCATCAGACTTCCAAAATGTGACCTGGAGAACATAATACCTATTTCCAAAGAAAACAACAAGAACCGATTTCAAATGCTGCACATAATTGACAGAGAATCACAGAATGGAACTCAGCGGTCAAAGAACAATCAAAGAAAACTGAAAAATGCTAGAGATAAAATCTAAGTGGGTGATTGGAGAGCAAAAAGAGAACAGAAGATAAAGAAGGATAGAGATTCAGAGTTTCAGAGAACTAAACCCTAAATTCCAGAGAGCTGCCAGAAAGAACAAGGTTAAAATCAACATCTGTAAACATATTAAAAATGGGAACAAACATGGAAAAACCTGCAAGCAGGATTCAGGAAAGGCTTATAGAATTATGGGTTATAGAAAAAAAAAACAAAACAAGAATACATTTGAAAAATAAGTCAAACAATCTGAATAATAGAAGTATTTTATTGCAATGTCACAATAATACAGGTATGTTAGTTAGTGTTTCAATCAATATTCCAAATATTAAGTATTTACAAGGGACATTAAGAAAAGTCACAAATCCTTCTATAAAAGACAAACTGTAGAGTTAACCCAGCATTCAGGATCATCACTACAAACTGCAAACTCACAGAGTCTGGCTTTTGAACATGGCGTAAAACCTGAAATGGTTCTTATCGTTTTGTTGTAGACCACCTACTGTACAGGAAGAATGTGACTGGATGAGTCAAGTGCAAAGTTAAATTATTTAAAACTTAAACGATTACCAGCAACTGATGCACAGACTCTTTAGTGTGGCTGTGGATGCTGATGTTACATAGCAATACTAGTATGTTTATCAAGTGATCTGTATACTGATGAGTATCGCCAATGTCTTCAAATATAATTTTTTGACACACTGCCCACCCCTTGGTACACTATAGAACACTGTCGTGTTTAATCTTAAAGTAAGTTAACCTGGCTGGCTTGAAATTTTGATCTTATTGAGCATCAAAATATACTTTTAAGGGGAATGCTGCTAATTTTTAAAAAAATCTTTTAAAAAAATCAATAAAAGCTTACTCACGGAAAGTTATGACAAGCAATGGTTCGTTTGGAGGGAAGGTTTTGGCCTAAAATGTACTTTCAAAATACATTCAAGGTGGAGAGGTACATGCATGGTGTTGTGAGGCAAAATAGTCCCAAAAGAAAACGTATGTATTTTCCAGGTTTACCACTGTGTTATCATTATCAGCACTACATATAAAACTCAGAACACACATGCAGGTTCACTGGTTATTTTGGAGAATAAATAAAATGGCTATGTTTGCGATGTAGATACCACAACCCCTGGTTCCTATCAACATCACTGTAAATAAGTCAGCAGGTTTCTCTAGAACATTTCAGTTTGATCAGTTGAATTCCCCTTTAATAGACCACAGCATGTAATTCTTTTAACTTGGGTTTAATGAACTCAAACTTGTATGACAGCTGGCTTACTTAAGTTAAGTTAGAATAACAAATGTGTTTTACAGTGCACCACGTTAACCTGC
>JAILXH010160789.1:12512-23537 GCA_023558415.1 Piaractus mesopotamicus
CATCTAGAAATTGTGGAAAAATTTCAGAAAAACGTTCCTTAACATAAAATTGTGAAGACTTTATATATCCCACCATCTACAGTACATAATATCATCAAAAGATTCGGAGAATCTGGAGACATCCCTGCATGCAAAAGACAAGGCCGACAGTCAGTATTGGACACCCGTGATCTTCGGGCCCTCAGGTGGCACTGCACTGAAAACAGGCATGATTCTCTACTGGAAATCACTGCACTGGCTCAGTAACACTTCTAGAAATCATTGTCTGTGATCACAGTTCACCGTGCAATCCACAAATGCAAGTTAAAGCTGTATCATGCAAAGAAGAAGCCATATCTCAACACTATCCAGAAACATCACCATCTTCTCTGGGCCAAAGCTCATTTAAAATAGTCTAAGGCAAAATAGAAAACTGTTCTGTGGTCAGATGAATCAAAATTTAAAATTCTTTTTGGAAACCACGGATGACGTGTCCTGCAGACACAAGAAGAGAGGGACCATCCAGCTTGTTATCAGCGCATAGTTCAAAAGCCTGCATCTCTGAAGTGGAATTGCATTAGTGCCTATGGCGTGAGCAGCTTACAGATCTGGAAAGGCACTATAAATGCTGAACAGTATATAGAGGTTTTAGTACAACATATGCTCCCACCCAGACAACATCTCTTTCAGGGAAGGCCTTGCATATTTCAGCAAGCATCCAATCATTCAATCACAACAGCATGGCTTTGTAGAAGAAGGGTCCGGGTGCTGAACTGGCCTGCCTGCAGTCCAGGCCTTTCACCAGTAGAAAACATTTGCCGCATCATGAAACGAAAAATCTGGCAAAGAACACCCAGGACTGTTGAGGAGCTAGAATACTACATCAAACAAGAATGGGACAACATTCCTCTCCCAAAACTCCAGCAACTGGATTCCTCACTTCCCAGACATTTACATACTGTTGTTAAAGAAGAGGGGATGCTATACAATGTCAATGTCAATGTCACAATGCTACACAATGCCTGTCCCAACTTTTTTGAGACGCGTTGCTGCCATCAAGTTCTAAATGAATTAATATTTTTCATGAAATGGTAAAATGTCTCACTTTTAACATCTGATATGTGTTCTATGTTCTATTGTGAATAAAATCTATGAGATTTGCAAATCATTGCATTCTGTTTTTATTTACATTTTTTTATATTTTACACAGCGTCCCAACTTTTTTTGGAAGTGTTTTTTCTTTTTCGTCCGTTCCTCATAAAGAAATACACTACCTATAGTCCTTAAAGTTAGTTCCACCAATAGGAGACATTGAGCCTCATTCACCAACTGTTCTTTAGAAGAAATGTCTTCCTAAAATCCACTTATGCAGTTTTCATGAAGATTATGACATTCACCAGTGTTTTCTTATTTGGGATTTGTTCTTAGATATTGCCTGCTATGTATGCCATCTCTAGACTCGTTGGCGGTCACTCACCACTGCCACCGGTGCTGAGTTGTTTACATTGACAGGGATTGCCACTGTCAATCATTATGTGTTCTGACACACGCACACAATTTTGAGCAGGAAGCAGCTCAGCTAAATTTTTGGAGTACATAGCTACTATTAAACTAGTAGATACATTATTAGTTTATTTACATTTCTTGAATATAACATTAGTAAACACTTTTTTCATGGTGTATCTTTACTATTAAAACAAAATTTTAAACCATGTTGACAGGAGCTTTAATATCAGTTCTTCTGAAAATCCTTTGATTACTCTGCAATCTGCAATAATATACAACTTTGAATTAAATATTTCTTGTATGTAAAGAAGGTGTCAAAAAAAGTATAATTCAGCTGTCTGTATCGAATTATACTGATATTATATACCGATATAACACAGGTGCTGGTACTGAAGAAAACTGAGGAATGCCCTACCAAAGACATAGAATTTGAAAATTGTCTAGTGGGTCAATGTTCATGTGAACATCAGTTTGTTTATGTGAATGTATAAATTAGGTTTTAATGCCAAAAATCAAGAACATGACATTTAAATATCAGGAAAGATTAAACCAAAATGTAAAAATGGAATGACAGAAATGGAACAAACCAAAAGCCCACACGTCAGACTTGCTGCTAAACTTGGTGTAGTTCAAAACCTCAGGGGCTGACCATTTGACTGGAAACTTGGTGCCTACAGAACTGGTGTACTGATCATCCAATACGTATCTGCAGATAGGGATCGAACACAAAAACAACCATGCATGTAGACCCCCATACATACATAGACTGGTATTAACAAACCAGTCCTGAATCAGAGAACTGATCTTTAGATTAGCACTACTCTTTAGGTAGTCTGTGACTACTGGCCCAAGAACCTGCCCAGGCCAGCTGTAGTCTCCTGGTCATCATTATCTTTATCAAACATTAACGCAGTCTGTCATGCCTTAGTGCATCACCCCCATGTGTTCTTTGTGCTAAATGAACACTACTAATAACACCGTGTTTGTTTTAGAATGTAGTTAGGTGAATAACAGATTATTCATTGTTCACATCACAATACAAATTAGATATTGTATTGAAGGAGACAGAGAGAAAGATGGTCAGTCAGTGAAGATCTGTTTGGTGTTTTTTTTGATACGTTACAGTAGGGAATTGTCCATAAGGCAACAAGACACCGACAAAAGCTCATCATGAGAACTGATGCACACTTACACTACATAAGGGCTGCTTTTGTCAACTTTGACATCACTTTAACATACCACCTACGTCAGATGACATTTTTCTGACATTGGGTTGTGTCATGACATAGCACGCTATAACTGTTGACCTTGTAGCTTAGTGTATATCACAGGGACATGATGATGTTATATAGCTTAAATCTTATAAATGCTAAAATGAAACTCTTCAATGGCAAGCTATGCCATTATCTGCAAGTCATTGTGACACACATCAAGCTACAAATTCATTTCACCCCATGTCAACTTGACAACAAAGATTGCAAATACAACCTTTCTGACAAATGATGCTAACTGGAATAAGCAGCTCTGTGTAAGCTGTCATGAAGGGTGTCATGTAGCCTTATGTATACTGCCCAGTGTTACTGCTTTTAGTCTATAGACTATTCTATTACTTAGTTACATTAGTGCTGTAACTTCAGTGCAAAACTACAGAAGCAGACTTCAGACACCAACAACGTCTTGGCTTACTGACTTTTTTGGGGTAAGTGGGAAAACTGGGTTCCAAATCACTGGGCTGCAGACCGGAACCAGGCCACAGATTTTTTGATACTGTGTCGTAATTGCATAATAATTCGGCAGTGAGCAGGGGGTGTGTAGTCTAATAAATCTACTATTTTACTAACATTAATGCGAGTATTATACTAATAGTATTTTGTATTTAAACCTCACTAATTATTTTGCCATTAAATTAAAAAGGCTAGGAACCTGCTTTAAACTGTTTAATGTAGTTCAACTTCTGGCACTTTGGTCTTTGTAATCCAAAACTGTATTAGTATGTATGTGAGTGTAAGATTGTGTTAAATGTTACCTCGCCATTCCAAAGTCAGACACTTTGACAGTAAGATCCTTATCCACCAAACAGTTTCTTGCAGCCTGCATAACAAGAAGAAATGAGCCATTTTGAACATCTAATCTGGAGCCGACAAACGAACACATACATTAGTAATCCTATTGACAGAATGAGCGTTGACCAACGAAGCAAATGCGAAGTGGTCCTCCAAGTTATATAGTCCAATACAAGACCCAACGAACAATCCAGGATTACAATAAAAACAGCTTTCTAACAGCTTTGTCCAGTTGCTCTTTTATGAAGCAGTTCTAGGAAGCAGTTTTGATTACTTTTTCTTGTAATAAAGTAATGTAAATACAGTTAAATGTTTTTTTTAATTACATTATGGTTACTGACTCCATAAGAATCGCATCACTAGCATTACTCACAAGTCTTTAAGAGAACAAAATATACTAAGTTCCTCTCTGTTGTTTGTGCTTATCTTTGTCCATAATTTCTGTGTGTGTGTGTGTGTGCGGCACCTGCCTTAGCTGACTGTGTGAGTTTGTGAATATGAGCAGCACAGCCCGAGCGTTGGATTGATGTCGGGCGGATGTATATTTGTTCAGTTTAATCAAAAATTCAAATCATTTTGATGCTGGCCCTACATAAAATATATGATTTGAACTCCCCTGAATTAAACTACACAGGTGCCTTATCCACGTATTCCCTAGGACCAGTATGTGAGGTCTCCTGCTGAATAATAATAATAATAATAATAATAATAATAATATCTTTATTTATAGAGCACTTTACGTGCCGGTGGCAGCTCAGAGTGCTTTACAGACAGGTGCTAATGTTTTACAGTAGTAGAGAAAGTCCCACTAGCATATATACATTTTCCAGTAAGTAGTAAGCAATGTAAACCCATTACACTTTGAGAGAAATAATCAACAACATTCAATGGATTACTTTTCTTGAGTTACTGCCCCAGCTTTGGGCATCACACAGTGAAGGAGCAGAAATTAAACCTCTATAATTTATGTGTGTCTGTATGTATGTGTGTGTGCTGGCCAGGTAGTCGATCAAAAAATAATCAATTCCTTGATTCCAGAAATTCAGGAGTCGAGAATCAAGAGTTGACTCCAAAACTATGAATTGAAAATTGAATATTTGTAATTACAAATTTTCGCTCAAACACAAATCAAACAGCATAACCTGTGACAAAACAACTACCAACCAAATGGAGCTGATACAAGGCAATCAGGTACAACTTAGCCAGCCCTCTTTTGTCAGCTAGGTTAATTCAACTATAATTAATATTGTACACTTTAATTTTTGCCAGATTTCCTTCTCTACCTCTTGGCATTTGGAATTTAGATTATTGTGTGGAATTGACTCTTGGAATCAACTCCCAGACCTCCAAAATCAGAATCGAACAGTGTTGGGTGCATGTTTGCACTTACCAGATCTCGGTGAATAAACTGCTGATCCTCAAGGTAGGCCATTGCCTCACACACGTCCAGGCACATGTTAAGAAGCTGTGGAGGCTGCAGTTCCTTTCCATGGCTCTTCAGGTAATCCAGCAGACAGCCGTTACTCATAAACTCCGTCACGATGTAGATGGGAAAACGCTCGGTACATACACCATGAAGTCTCACTAGCTTAGGATGCCTCAGTTTCCTTTGAGCACACACATGCACACAAAAGCCCACATGCACCAACAAAATAACACATTATTGTAATGAAGATAATTGTGTTCATAAACAGTTGCAGTCCAATTAAAATGACATTACAGTTTAAATACTGTGTCCTTTTCTTGTTCCAAATGTAACACATTTGCAATTGATTTAAACAAAAATAATGTTTTCTCTGCTGCAATTAAAAGAAATTACAAGGAAAAGCAAAAATTGTGACACTAAGTGACACTGTGAAGTTCTTTTCATCGGACAGCATGGTGGTGGCTGTTTTCAGAAGTTTCAGAAGTTCAGATCACTGATGTTGGAGCCGTCCAGAGTTTCGGTTCTCGATATCCATACGCGATCGCGATCTCCATACGCACAAGAGCTGCCCCTACGGCGGCTTGTTGTTCAAGACAGCAAGCTATTCCATTCGTGTCATGAGATCTATGAGTTTATGCGGTGGGATCTGTAGCAGTTTCGGCACTTCGGTGGAAGAAGACGGCTAACGTTATGCGTCTCACTCGACACAGGAAACAACTGACGTGGTTTACACCTAAGACTGCTTGGGCAGCAAGATTTAAAGCGCTTTAAAGTGCTTGGGCAGATATAAAGCGTGTTACCACCACACAAAAAACACTTTACGTGTGGTGGTAGTCCGGCCTCTTTCACTGCTACCTCCATATTGCGCGCACTGTCTGTAACAACAATTGTGATTAGCTCTTTCAAGTTCCAAATCCAAAACAACCGATTATAGAACCCAGCACCTTGGCTATGTTTTGCCCAGCGTGTGACTCGCAAATAGAGCAAGTTTGTAGTAGAAACTCACTATTTTCCACTCTCCTGTGATTGCATGTGACGTTATAGTGAGTTCGCTCTGGGTAGTCCTCGAAGTCCACCCTACTGTTGTTATTGCTACGCTGTCTGCCTCTTTGAAAGTTTGCATCACGTTTGCTTTTGTTTCATAGTACAGGGCCGATAAAATAGAGCAACAGAAGTGTGGACGTGACGGAATGCTGTACTTGGGCTCCAGCGTGTTAACTAGAAGCCGAAATCTGTCACTATCGACTACAGAAAATGGCCACGTCATTTGGTACATTTGATACTTGTTATCGTCCATCTCCACAACTGCATCGCAATGTATCGTCTCATGATGTATCATTACACCCCTACAGGGTAGATGCGAAGACTGATGAGCGTAATGCTGAATCAAATGTCATAAGCGTGAGTTCCACCCGGAAACCTTAAGCTGTAGGCCATTAGCAAATAATAATAAAAAATAAATAAATTAGCCATAAACAGCGACCTGTGGGGTCCAAGCAGATCAATGAGGGCTTATGTGTTGGCCCGTGGTCGCAGAAGACAGCAGATGGTTGGATTTTTGAGAAATGCTCAAGCATTGAAAAACTGCTAAGCAATATATCCAATACAATTCATACAACTCCATCCACCATCCCTGATGGGGAATCAAAACCATGACCTTTGTCTTTAAAGGTGGATTTTTTCATGGTGAGTGCTGCTTTTTTGACTTCCTGTGTAATTTAGCAAAGTAAATGTATTTGTAAAGTTTTAGGTCTTTGTGAGGTGTGTTTTTTGGAACCATCGTTTTCTTACTTTACTCTCAGACAGATATAATGATATTTTAGATTGTTGGCACTGGATTGACCAATATAAAATCCACCTGAAATTAATTCCAAGCCAAATTTCAAAAACTTCCTCAGCTTATTACTTTGTACATGCATATCAAATTTAGTTAATTAAGCTAAACCCTGAAGTGCTTAATTAAGGTCTTATTTAAGGTTAAATTAAAGCCATTTCACTTGCCTGAGTAGTGGGGGAGATACTACACCTAGTTTTGTGTTTGGATGACTTACAGGGTCTTCTCCCCAATCAGTTTTATGGAAGAAAAAGAATAACCTACAGTGCTTGGACCCCTAAAAACAGGAGGATATTTATATGATATAAGAGCACACCCATCCTTCTGGTACTTGACCGCGAAACGAAATGTTCCCAAACAGGAAATGTGTTCAGGTACAAACTGCTGAAGTTATCTTCTTGTTTCCACAGACCAGAGTGTGACTGCTGCACCTATTAAGGTGCAACTGAAAATTCGGGTAAGAAGATGGCACATAAGATTTCAGCCATTTTCAGCTTTGTGCAGTGTAGGCTTATCAAACAATTTTTTCCAGTTCAGAGAGCTGCGCAGCTCATGGTTAAAATACATGTGGGACCATCATGAATTGTGTTAAGAAGAACTATAGCATTAGAATGACTTCCTGTTACCGTGCATTTTACAGCCTGAAATCTAACTGTATTTGAGATACCTACCATCTTGCAACCCCTGTATCGAAAAAAAAAAATTAAATTAACATATTGTCACACCCCTAACGCTGGGTTATTGTAGTGAGAGAATGTTCATGGATGAAAACACAAAAAGTACACTAAATTGATCAGGCTGAGAGATGCTGTAAGTTAATTCAGAATATTACATAACATGACAGGTAACATATTAAATGCTAGTTTTAGGCTGGAATGTCCCAAATGTGGCTGCATGCAACACTACATTTGAAATAAAAACAGGAAGTAATTCTTGGACCCTTCCACCATTTCACTAATATTGCAGTACTACCATGACCCAGTGTTACCAATGTTTACTCTAAATCTAACCATAATCACACTAGTTCTCGCAAGTACAGAAAAACACACACACAAACATCCTACCACAGAGCCCAGTGCTATTAAAGTCAGCCAAAGTGGAAAAGGGCAATGGGAGGGGAAGCAGAAAAGTGTCAGTGGAACCCACATCATGATCTGGGCTTCCTCTATGAAGTCATCGGATGACATGCAGCCCTCTTTCACCATTTTAATGGCCACTTCATGCTGGCCTTTCCACACGCCTAGCTGGACCACTCCAAACTGCCCGCTGCCCAGCTCTTTCACCAGTTTTACGTCATCACGAGACAGCTCCCACTCCCCTAAATGCAATCATAACATTTGCTCAAACTTCTGTGGAAATGTACAGATGTCCTCAATAATGCAATCTACTGCCCTGCCCTCATCCACATCAAGTATCCACTGTGAATTGGGAAAAGTACAATAATAAAATTACAATTCAATGGTTTAAATTTAATTGTAATTGCCACATAAAAAGCAAGGGGGTACATTATTGTGCAATAGTCACAGCCCTTTTGTTAATATAATTTTGGCCATTAAGTACAAGTTCACACAGACAACACAGCTACCCAAGCACATCTTAGCTGCCCTGGAAATTTCTTTTGCATGTGCATCTAAAATGCCTAAAGGAAATATATGTAAAAGAATATATAAAATATTGATACATATAAAAAAAATAGGACCTGTAATAAAGGCCAAAGGTCTTTGATATTATATTTAGTTGTTGAGGCTTTGTGCAGTCATCTGTTAAAAATATGTTTTCTGTGTTTTTCCCCTGATGCTGTAAAATGAATGAATTGTACTTAATGGCCATTTGGACTGCACAGTCAATTCTAACTTTTGCACTGCACTGTGCAAAAATCAGTACAACAATGTTTACTCTAAATCTAACTATAACCATACTACTTCACGTAAGTAGGGAAACTGTTTTGAGACATGCCATTACATACATAAAGCATGTTTATATCAAACAGTGTTTTGGTTCTGTTGCTTTTCATAATCTGCATAGTTAATAAATAACATTTGCTTATTAGCTTTATGAAGTAAATGTGTAGGTTGTCCCAGGATGTTCACAGGCTCAAGCAGTGGTTATTAACCTACCGTGTACTGACGGAGATGTGATATCAGATTCTGTGGCAGGGTGACGCAGTCTGGTCAACAGGCCTAAAAAGGTATACACTGTTAGCTTGTAAGAAGATCTAACAACCACACTCTCACATACGCTATCCCACATACGTACATGCATTCACATACAACCCCCCAAAAAAAACACACACACACGTGACCAAAAAGAATGAGGCCTGTATTAGACAGATTTTGTGTGTAGGATTTAAATTAGCTGTGGATGAAATGTTAAGCGTTCAAGTGTTTTTCCAGTTACAACAAAAACATGACTACACCAGACTTTCTAAAAAGATGCAATTTTTCATAGAGAACCAGTCATGTGGATGTGGGCGTGTATGCATGAAATCATTTTATATTTATGTACATAATCCAAGATACAAAAGCGTGTGCTTGTCCATGTGTGTGTATGTGATTTGATGTTTAAGGAGGACTGGAAAGAACCCACACCTGCTGCATTATGTTGATGGTACTCTATCATTCGGGGGATGGAGTCAAATAGATGGTTCTCGGCCAGGTAATATTTGCCCTCGGCATTCACGTTGATGAGGTAATGCCTTACAGTCCCATTTACCTCACTGGAAAAAAAACATTGTGGTTAAAAGTTACAGATTGACAATGGTATTTCCACAACAGATGAAAGGCATACGTGGCCCATAAGTGGGTGGGGAATTTCAGACACCTAATGTGAACAAAGCAACATCAAACTTAAATGTAATTAAAATTCAAAGTTTAAAGTTTAAATCTAGGTCCAAGCCCTCATGAGCAAGCCAATGTTGACAGTGGCAAGGAAAAACTCCATGTTGCATCATGGCAACATAAGGTTACAGAAAGAACAACTAAGGGAACTCTCGGTGAATCAAGTGTGAAAGTGTAAGTCTGTTTGTTTGTGTGTGTTGCCTCTCCTCTCTACTCACTCAAGTGCTCGACTTAACAGTGACACTGTGTAGGATCCTTTTTGACTAGAGTCTCTGACCACAAATGAGCCCGCTTTGCCCTGCAATGTGGTGACACAGGCAATAAAAATAGCACATTACTCACTAAAGCCATCTTTAAAATCTTGCTTAAGCATTTTTAATTCCATTAAGCTTGATGACATCAATGACATTAATGTGCAAGATTTCACTAAAAAGAACTAAAGAAACTTTCTTGTGGATGGAAAGGCACCAAGAGCAGGTGAAAGATGTTACGCACCTTCTCACGTAGCAGTTGCTCAGTCTTTATTCGGGACAGGTTTCCCACATACCAACTGGAAGAGTTCAAATCAGCATGCGACAGATTAGCTTGAGCAATGCATACGTCATACATTTGATGAATTAACAAATTCTAGATTTTCCGTTTAATATTATTGGTCATATTATTTATACTTTGTTATGCGATTTCAGAATTTTATGATCGTGTTCTCTGATTTATATATGAAAGAATAAAAATGTGTGAAGGTGTTTTACACATTTAGGGAAAATCAATGCTGATCTTGTTGGGTCACTGGTAGCGTTTTTAAATGAGTATTAAATCACAGGGACGGTTCAGGCACAAATGGGTTAATTTCTGGGTTATTTTCAAGTTAATTAACAACAACAAAACAACAATAACAATATAAACAATAATTTAATACAACCCCAATTCCAAAAAAGTTGGGACAGTAGGAAAAATGCAAATAAAAACAGAAAGCAGTGATTTACAAATCGACTTTCACCTGTATTTGAACAAACACAGTACAAAGACATAATCATTTTTGTTGTATCTTATCAACTTCATTGTTTTTTGCAAACATACGCTCATTCTGGAAGTGATGCCTGAAACACAATCCAAAAGGTTTTTAAAAGAGCAATGTAAAACTAGGAATGTTAAAAAAAAATGTAAACAGGTGATGCAATCATGCTTTGCTATAAAAGGAGCATCCAGGAAAGGCCGAGACTCACCACTTTGCAACAGCAAAAAATCTGGAGAAATCTCTGTGTGTAAAGGAAAAGGCCAAAATTGCACAAATGAAAGCCAATGACCTTCGACCCCCCAGACAGCACTGTATTAAAACCAGTAAGTTTCGGTGATAGCAAAAAAAAAAAAAAAAAAAAAACC
>JAILXH010160834.1:0-10752 GCA_023558415.1 Piaractus mesopotamicus
GAGAGAGAGAGAGAGAGAGAAAGAGATGTGGAAGACGGGCACAGAGACATGGGGCAAGTAAAAAACAAAGACACTGAGACAGACAGGGATAGAGAGAGAGCGCATGTGTGAGAGAAAGGAAAGTAGAAGAGAGAGATGGGGATAGAGAAAGAAAGGAGGAGAGGAGGAAGAGAGATTGGGGAGTGAGAGCATAAGAGAAACAGATGGAAGAGATGGAAACGGAGAAGAATAGATAAAGGAGAAGAGACAGAGGAGGGGTTAGAGAGAGAGAGAGAGGGATAGCAAAAGGAAGAGAAGAGATAGAAATGTAGGCAGAGAGGAAGAGGAGGCAGCAAAAGAAAGGGGAGAAATGGAAAAACAAGGTGAAGAGAGAATGGGGAAGTAAGAGAGAGCACGAGAGAGATGGGGAAAGGTAGGAAAAAAGAAAACAAGAAAGAATTACAGAGTAAGATAGAGAACAAACTACTGTGAAGTTGCTCTCACACAGGCAGGCTAAAAAATGCATTTCTTACAGATCAGACCGGTACAGGTAAGAAAAGCCCCTCTGAATTTTTTTTTTTTTTTTTTTTCAATACATTGGGACAGGAATGCACCTCATGAATTATAGAAATTGCTGAGAAAGAGAATGAATTGAGAGAATGCAGACAGGGGACAAAGCAACTGTGTAATCCCACATATTCATTTTCATCAGGGTCTGCCAGTCTTGTGGGTGTGTTAGTGGTGGAGCGTAAGCTTGGTGAGATGTTTTGCCATGTTGGGGGTGGGGGTGGGGGTGGGGGGTTAGGGAGGCCCTGCCTGAGCTCTGCCCACAAGAGAGAAGAGGCAAACCATGTCTCTTCAAAGTTCCCTCTTTTTATCATATTTTACTTTCAAGGGGATCTGGTCGTGTGTAGATTCCTGTTGAAAACACTGGGGATGGTCTGCAAAGGCTTTGATCCACACTCTGCCTGCAAGATCCTTCACTGAGCTTCTTGATCATGGAGACAGTCCCCAAAGTCCTGATGGTCTGGAGCTCTGCCTTCTTTGCCTGTAAGACCAGGACCCCCTAACCACTGTACAATACATCAGTTCCCCAGCTACAAGAGCTTGCAGAAGCTTCAGGGACCACCCACTAAAGTCACAGGCTTTTGTTGGTCCAACTATCCTGAAGGTCTGTCACTAAGTAGCCTTTTAGTTCAGATCTTACGGAATGAATCTATAAACAAAAATTAATCCCATAAAAAATTCATGCTGTAAGCATCTGGATTTGAATCTGAATCTTTGAACTTGTGCAAGAGTGATGTGCAAGATATAAAAATTTGGTATGGAAATGTCATTCAGACGAACTTCTTTTTTCCCCAGAAAGGGTTTTCTGATTTATAACCAGAGCATATGGCATTAAATTCTGAATTACATTAGAATAGGAAAGGTCTTTTTCTTTCTCTCTCTTTCTCTCTCTCTCTCTCTCTCTCTCTCTCTCTCTCTCTCTCCCCTTCTCTTCCTTACTCCTCTAACTCTCTCTCTCTCTTTCAGGTAGTAATATCAGCGTGTCATTGTCCAGTAATTCCTCTGAGGTGATGGAGGGAGAGCACATCCTCTTGACCTGTTCTGTGTATTCCACGCTGGGGCCTCTGTCCATACTCTGGCAGTGGATAGATAAAGATGGTAGCGGTCCTGCTGTGGATGTGGTGGCGGTGGACCGTGACGGCACCGTGCGGCCTGGACCAACGTACCGGGAGCGCCACAGCTATGGAGAGGTCCACGCGGAGCGCATCCAGTCAGACTCCTTCACCCTGGCTCTGCATAACGCATTCCCCTCAGATGATGGCCAGTACCTCTGCAGCGCCACTGAGTGGCTCCAGAGTGGCAGCACGCCTGACTGGACCTGGCAGCAGATCGGCGAGAAGGCCGCCACTAAGACCGTCACGGTTAAATCTGTCGGTAAGACCACTTGAGCAGGTCTAATGTCTAATATCGTCATGAATCAATGAAAACAGAATTCAGGACACACTAAGCCGAAAAAGCTGACAGTGTAGGAAATTATACATAAAAAAGTAGTAATGATAAAATTATTACAATGTGTAGGCTATGGTATGTCTTAAAAAAATATTTTGCAACCCTGTGACTGGAGCAACCAACATGTTTATTGGAAAAAAAAATACATAGCATATTAAATGTGCCCTAACTTTAGCACAGGGTACATTTTAGGTTTTTTTCCAATATGTTGGGAAATAAACAGTAGTTGTGCATTAAAATGTGCAGAAATATGTTCTCTTTAGTGTTAACTTATTTTCACTTCAAAAAAAATCAACAAAATGTAACCAAACTTTACATATGCCAGTTTACGCTGGAGGAGCTGTCCACACATTAGTGGAAAATAAAAACAGTGTCATATTTATGTTTTTACATTTTAAAATCTTATTTGGCAAACACTTGAGTGCATACCTTTTGAACATTATTATAATTGATGATAACTGATAGGAGCATCCAAAGTCCAGTTTAATTTCCTGCTTCAGAGCAGTGCATCACAAAGCGTCGATGCATATTTGCTCCACACAGCATCTGCTTTGTTCGCACTGAGAGCCACTCGGCTGCCTGCTGTTAAATCAAATCCTGTGTATTGATGTCGAGACACAGGGCCTTGAACTAATGTGCACTGCATTTCTCTACTGTTAAAGTTGTCACATTCACTTATTCATGATATCATTAATGCAGAATGGTTGAGCTGACAAAAGCACTCAGTCTTTGCATTGTTCTAAAAGGCGAGCACACATACACATACAACCTCTCCACAATGGTAGAAACCCACACCTATTTATACATGTTGTAGAGGCTAAACGATAGCTTTATTTGCTAAAGCGTGCTGGAGGTCCCACACTGTGGAGAGACTCTCTGCTGTTCCAGAGCAGTTCTCCTTTGTCAGCTCTCCATCACAATCAATAACCATCCCCGTCCTGCCTGCACTTTACCATGTTTATCTGCTGTCTATCTAATGGGCTCTATACTCAGTACACACTGCAGACAGTATGAAACTGTTAGGAAGCTGAACACAGTGCTGTTGCTAGAATTTTAGTAGAGGATATGCATGTTTTCCTAGTAATGTGACTCTTCCTGAAGGATATAAGGCCTCATTTCAGCCTAATTTGTTCGATAAGCCATTGATAACACCTTGTGTTTGACAGCGGAGCTACACGTTGTGTGCCTATGCTTATTATAGTGCGTCTTCTTTTGAAGTAGTCTAAGAGGAGTAGCTTTGAACTGGAAAAAGTAATGTGGTATATTTATTTGTACCTCGTTTTGTACCCAGCTAACTTATTTATGCCTTCCACGGCTGGCATTACGCTTATTATTTTTAACTGTGCCTGTGTCAGAACTAGCTTTGTTCATTGTTTTTATCATCTTCTCCTTTGATTTGAAACCAAACAAGTAGGTGTGTGAAGATACTCTGCTTTGTTCACATCTGCTGTTTTATTGCTCATACAAGAAGCGAAGGCAGGTATGCGTAAAGGAGCCACTTTGTTCCAAGTGCTCTTTGTCTGTATTTTTATATCGGTTTTACTATTTTAACATGCAATTTCTTTTCTATGTGCTCCTTCACATGGCTGCAGCATGTTTGCATTAGGGCTGGACCAATATGAAAGTTTTGTAGCCGATTTTAGGGGGCTAAGAATCAGATAACTGATAATAGTAACCGAAATTGTTTTATCTTTATATTTACGCCTTAATTTTATACTGTAATAGTTTTAGTTAATTTGAGATTTACCAGCTGTTATGATTACTGAGTATATATGAGTATATTCTCAAGTCTTAAAAAATATATTGTAGGCCTGTGGGTGGAGTTACCCAGAATGCTTTGGGTCTTTGGTTTCTCATGCAAAAGGTTAGGTCTGAATGCGTTTTATATGGTTTTGTAATACTTACCATGATTGTTTTGCGTTTAGATTTACCAGTTCAGCCTGTATTGCTGTCATATAGATAAACAGAGAGTGCCTCATATTGAGCTGCCCAGTGGCACGACTAAGGTTTTCTTAATCAGGAGGTTGTAAGTTCGAATCCCAGTGGTGCCCCAACCAAAATACAGAAACAAATTATCGGCCAATAACAGTAATATCACAGGTCATTAATATCAACTGATGTAAATGGCCAGCTGATCTATCTGTATGCATGGGTAAAGCAAATGCTCCTGTCGAGCCACCGTGCCCCTCTGCTGTCCTGCATTTAAGGCTGTGAGAGGTGTGTTGAAGGTGTTGCAGGGTAAAAATAGTTTTGCTCTGGCTTTATGGACTTTGCTCTGGTGCCAGTAAGCTTGTCTCAGGGGAAAAGAGGAGCAGACAGTGTGTGTCTGAGCAGAGCTGGATGTGTGTGCTGTGTTTGTCTGCAGCGAGGTTTAACATGCTCATTAGTCTCCAGCGTTGCTGTGGGTGCTGAGTTGGCTAAGGGCCTTCCCTGAGCAATGGCTCTGATTGTGTAGACTAGTGGTGTCAGAGTCCAACCCCGGAGGGCCACGGCACTGCAGAGTGTAACAATTTACTTCATTAATACACCTGATTCAACTCATCAGCTAATTAACAAGACTTTCATGAGTTGAATCCAGTATGTGAGAACAGGCTAAGCGCTAATCTCTGCAGAGCTGTTGCCCTTGAGGACCTTTGTTTAAAAGGCCTGTATTCTACATTTTTCTTGTGTTTTGCTGTTTTCCCTATAGTCCACTTTTTATGTACTGAAAACAGTTGTAATTCGTTTTTACATTCACAAACATCTTTTTATCCATTAGAATTAAACAAGCTGTTTTTCTTTAAGACTGATATATGTAAGTGAGCTTTCTTTCTGGTTGGCTGCCCTTTGTGTTTTAGCACTCCCGGCTGAAACGTACAGAAGAAACTGTTAGATCCTAACTGAAATCCTCAGGGATGTTGGAAAACAAACTTCAGCCACTCTTTGGAAGTTTGAAAAGATGCACTTGCTTCACAACATTTAATGATTTTCCCAGCTCCAGTAATTCTGCAGCTCTGTCTGCAGTAACAAAACTTCTTTAACACTTCAGTGTGAATGGCCAGGCTAAACTGCTGAATGGATGATCAAATGTAAACACGTAAAAGTGTTTCATAGTTGTGACATCACATCCAAGATTAGTTCAAAATGGACTTTTTTGCGGTTTAGATTCAGTACATGAATTTTGTGGACTGGAGAGCGAACAGATTGTTTTCCTGCTTAACGTTTGATGTTCACAAGAGCAAAGAAGAAAATTTTTCAATGATATGAACCATTTAACACTTCTGCTGTAGACTTCTTATGAAAACAAATGTACTAAGAGATCTCCATTTCAAGGCCATCCTGACTGGGGAATGAGAATGATGCTATAGCTTCACTAGAAACACATGGGGTTAAGTGCTTTACTCATGGGAATATGAGCATTTGGTTAAAATGTAAGAAGATAAGAACTCACAGTATAAGCCAGGCCTTCATTTAGTAGCATTTGCTCGTCAGTAGTGCAGAATTTCCATCCCCATCGCCTCATATTCTAAATCTTAAAACCAGAATGTAGTAAAGTCACGTGACCTTGCTTGCATTGACACCATCTCTCCTGGAAACATATTTAAGCCCTGAAACCGAACTGTCATGGGAAAGAATAATGGCATAATGTTAAAGAGAAAAAAGAGGTTGTTAGAGGAGAGAAGAATAGAAAGATAAATTCAGTGATGGGAAGAAGAAGGCGGTTTCAGAAGAGTGATGCTTTGAGCAGGTGACATGAAAGGACACTCGGAGGTCGCAGTGGTGAGAAGTTTGGTGCACCTGACAGTCTGTTTGTGTGTGCTTGAAATCTCTGTTCCTGCTGTGTGGGGGTGGACGTGTGCCACATGTCTTTCTGAGCATGCCTTTGTGTCTGGAATAAGCATACGCACACAATAACGGGCGGTTTAGTTATGTTTCAGGTTTGCTGAGGTCGCTGTCCTGAGCTTCGGGGTGGGCGGGTTGATCAGGAATGAACTGCACAGTTACATCAGCCTATTATTTATGAGTGATATGATCATAATTACTCTACATTAGAGGTATGTAGTACATGCATGTGTGCAGTTTGATTCTTTGACATATAGTCATCATGCCTATGGTTAAAAAGTAATTTCGTCATTTAATAAAAATGCACTTGTAAAATCATGGAACCCTGACAAGCTAATGCACTACTTTATGTAGAGTATTTCTGAAAGGCTTTAGCATTAACTAGGACACCGTTATACTATTTAGTTATAGCAGCCTAGCTAATAGTTGGTTATCCAAAATTAGCTACGTTGTGTGATGTGATGTGATGCAAGTTTATGTAGTTTCAGCAAAATATACTTGTAAGTGCTCATCCTAAATCAAGCGCGTAGACTACCAGATTATAGGTAATTACTCTAAGTTAATGATAAAACTTGCTTTGCCTACCAGACAAGGACAAAGTTGAGGTTGTGCCAGTTGTAAAAATATTGTGCAGACTGCTGCTCTGCATGCTTATTTTGTAAGGTTGTAGAAAACCTTAGATTAGTCTTTTATAGATTAGTTTTATAGACACAACCTGATGTATGCCGGAGGGTTGCAGCTGTGTGTGTGTCACACGCTGATGAGCGGGTGCATTATACATGTGGCAAACTGCAAACGAGCCCGACGTCCCATCAGACTCGCCTGGTGTCTCTGTGTTTAATGAAGACGCATTCACCCTGGCCGTCCTGCAGCTGGGTTCTGCTCGCTAGAAATGAAGACATTGATTACAACTCGCAGCATTCTGCAGTGAAGGACAGCAGGGACAAAGACCCATTTATGAGCATGAAAGAGCTGACAGCAGAACAAAGCACGGATCTGCTAATCCACCCGGACATGAAAGATATGCAATAAAAATCAGAGAGGAATGCTGGAGTTCATCAATATTCTCTCTCTCACACTCTCTTTCCCCCTCTCTCTCGGCCTGCCTCTGTGTGTGTCTCCGTGAACATCTCTTGCTCTCCTTTCCTCTCGGTCGCCTTCATCTCCCCGTAAGCCTTGTCGTTCTCTTGTGATCTCTGAGTCAGAAACTTCTCAATCACTCCTCTCCCCTCTGCAGTCTGCTCTTTGTTTCACTTTCTATCCTATTATAATCTCTCTCCCTTTTCATTCATTAGACACTTAACCTCGGTTCATCCTCCCTTGGGGACAATCTAGTCCACGTGTCCTTTTTGTGTCCAGATTAGAATCAGTTTATCAGAGAAGGCTGATATCTGTCAGAATGTATTCTGCTCTTTTAGAATAGAATAGCCATTTCTGTCTTCTTGTACCCAAGGTCTGACACAAGAGTCACCTTGTTCAGTATTCAGTAGAGCTTAAAGGGAGATTTCACCAATTTTTGAAAGATTCTATATGCACAAAATAGCCAAAAAGTTTGTGGACACTTGACCATCACACCCCTATGAGCTTGTTGGACATTCCATTCCAAAACCATGGGCATTGATATTTGTCCATCAGACTGGTAAATAATGAAGCAAAATTAATTACTCCAGAGAACATGAATGCATTGCTCCAGAGTCCAGTGGCGGTCTGCTTTACACCACTCCAGTCAGCACTTGGCATTGCACATAGAGATCTTAGGCTTGTGTGCAGCTGCTCGGCCATGGAAACCCATGTCATGAAGCACAGTTATTGTGCTGATGTTGCTTCCAGAGGCAGTTTGGAGCTCTGTATTGAGTGATGCAACAGAGGATAGGCTGTTTCAGCACGTTGTGTGCCTAAACTCAAGTAAACGCTTAAACAATGGCGGCCCAGATCTGCAAGTTTGTGTGGTCTACTGCTTTGTGACTGATGTTGTGGATCCTAGATTTGACCTGGGCAGATTGTACAGGGCGAAAAATTTCGCAAACTGACTTGGGGGAAAAGGTGGCTTTTAGTTTTAGTCTATGAAGATTGGCTATCTGCTTGATTTTATACAATTCTGACTCATTAAGATTTCTAAAAGTGGAGCATTTATATCAAACCACTCTGAATAACTTTGCTTACATTGTTGCCACTTAAGTATGCAGCAGTAATGAAAAGTTGGTGAAATTTAATACAGAGACAGCCGTGTGTTGTTGAGTGGCTTGCTGTTGTGTTGGTGGCTGTGTTGGTGTGCGAGTGTTTGTTTATGGGTGTGTGTATGTGTATACATATATCGATTACTGTCAGATTAGCTCGCATTCCCCTCCCAGACAGGCTTTCTTTCTCCCTGCCACTCTCACTCTAATGAGCACTGATGAGAGAGAGTAATGAGAGCAGTAGCTCAGAGCTGTCTAGGGAGACTTGTGGTATCAATAGGCTTACATAGAGCTAAATCACAATAGAGTTCCAAGATCTGTATTCTGCTGTGTGCTGTCACTTTCTATCCCACCCCAAAAAAATCTTTGCAGAGTTTCAGACACAAGAGCCCTGAAGTCTTAGGCAGCCTGCTTATGCTGCATCCTTTGACAAACAATGGGTATAATTAAAGGCACAGTTTGGTGAAAAATCAAATTTATACAATTCTTCCTTTATCCCAGTGGTAGTTTATCAGCCAAGACACGTTTGGTACCTAAAGTTCTTCTTTACTTCTTAGTATTTCTTTAGTTTTACGCAGCTCTTTTAGGAGCTATAAGGCTAATGTAGCTAACAAGTAGTGAAAGCATATACCTCAACAATTAGCATCAAGCAAACTGCTTGACAAAATAACAGATGAATTTAGGACTTTAACGTAGCTGCTACTGCTTTTTTATCACAACATGCTTTTGTCCATATTCATAGATAGATGACTTGGTTTGAGTATTTTGCACATTGCTATTTAATAGAATATAGACTTTAAATGCTTTTTAGCTACATTAACAACCTTAGCATTGTGGCTTCAGTGGGGAGCATACATTTGTTCCCAGGGCCCTGTGTTCCAAGGGCTCTTTTCATATCTTTATGTGATACATCATACTTCAGTATGGTTCACTAGGGAACCTACGAAAAGATTCTCACTGTATTTGTAATGCCACAGGGTCATTAAAGGTCATGCAGGGAATAATGAGGAGCAGATTTTTTTTTTTTAAATAGGAACACACTTTCCGTCAGCTAGGTTTGTCTCCGTAAGCCAATTAGCTACCTAAGAAAATGTAATTCAGACTATTTTTTTGAGAAGTCATAGTATAGAATACATAAACTTTGTGAATAATTGCTTTGTCTGGTTCAAGCATGGTGTCCTTCTTTGTTCTTGTTACTAGTTGTGTAGCCCTTAGCTTGCTAACTAGAAAATTAGCAGAATAAAGTAACAAACTTGAGATGGCTCTCCGAAGGGGAAATGTGAGAATGTGCTCAAAGATTCCAGTGTTAATACAAGTTCCAAACTTGGTCTTTTTTAATGTTGTAATATTATGATGTGTAAGTAAACTTGACTTAAAACATTTAAATGCTGCGTAATAGATTCTTAGATTTATACTAGATGTATGCACGTTACTCTTATTTTCATGTTGAAGAAACATGATTGATATGATTTTCCATTAAAATTTAAAAAAGGGAATAGGGGACCCTAGAAATATGAGAAAATCACAGACCTGGGGATCAAAAACTAAATAATCAAGCTAAACATGCCTTGGCTAATCGATTTCATTTGAAGTAAGAGGAAAATTGTGTAAAGCAAATCTTTAAAGCATCTAAAAGCAGAGGCGAGCAAGTGCTCTGTTAGATCTTTGTTATAGCCTGCACTATGCTAACATACTCTTGCTCCATTGTGCCTGCAGTAGGCAGCATATTGTTGCTCAGGATGGATCTCACCGGCTCTGAGTCGGCCTACGCTAACAGCTGCTCTCAGACACACTAGCACAGACATGCTGGTGTGTCCAAATGGTGCTTCATGCCCTCCGCAGGGAAACCATTCCAGCCCATTTTCTCCTCTGCATCTTAAAACGTGGAGAACGAGCAGCCTGGGCATTCTCCTTTAATGAGGCCTCTTCCCATGGCCCATCGCACTGTGAGCAATATTGCTGGAAATTGCTTTCGAAGGATGGCAGTAGAAACAGCACATGGGAACAGGCTTGTCATCTGCACTGCAGTGCATGAGTAGACTCCTCAGTGTCAGAACAAAATTAACCATTAAATTGACTTGTGCTGTCTTGTTGTGTCTGCTTGCATGGTCGCATACCAGTGTGTAACACAGAGAATGAGGAGCATAATAGCAACAACAGCAGCAACTCGAATTTCTCCACACTTTGCTGTTAATAGGATTAGAGCCCAATTACAGTGTCAGACTAAATTAGTCTGGCTCAATGGAACAGAATAACACTACACACAGACACGTCTCATTATTCACATTAGGGGCTGCAAAGACTCGTCCACTAAAATATCCAGTATTTGGCACTGTGGGCAGCTGTTGACCAGTAGATGATTTTGAAATATGGTGGTGGCAGAAGCAGTAGTCAACATGGAGGAAATAAATCACAGCTGGTTTAGTTACATACATAATAAATTCATGCCAAGCATCCATGTCACCTCGCCTCAGAGCACAACAAACTGCATCGCTTTCCGCAAAGCTATTGGATCATTTATTAAATTGGATAATAAGAAAAATGCTCAGTGCAAAATCTGGTTGGTATACCATGGAGTCATGACAAGTTGAATGTTCTCAAATATGTGAGACCTTTAGCCAGATAACGGCATGTGTCCAGTCCACACTGTCTCCAACTCTTTTCTATTCTGTTGTTTTATTGCAGTTGTAACGTAGCACCAGCATTACTGCTTATTAATGGCGGTTCACCCTTTTTTTTTTTTTTTTTTTTTTTTTTT
>JAILXH010160836.1:8405-24749 GCA_023558415.1 Piaractus mesopotamicus
ACAAGCTATTTATTTTCAGGAGATATTTCTGAGGAGATTAGATATAAGATAATTTAACAAGAGTTTACTAAAAGACATAGACACAAAAGAGACTCCTAAAAACTGTGCAAGAGCTGGTAGACCACCAAAACTTTCACCATCAGATTAACTGTGCTTAAAGCTTTCATTCTTGAGAGAGAGGAAAAAATCAAGCTCCACTCTTGCCTCAGATTTGAACCAATCTACAGATGTGGCTGTCAAATAGCTATTAGCATAATTTTGCAAATCAAACAAAGAAGCTGCTGGTGTTCCCAGAACAACGGACTGGCCACCAGAGTCCAGACCTAAACATCACTGAACGTGTTTGGTATAGATTTACTTTGATCATGAGAAGCAGAAAACGCAACCAACGTCTAAGACTAAACTTTGGTGGTGTGTAAGAATATCTCTGCAGATTTCATTGAAAAAATTAAAGCAGGCCTCCTGAACAGAAGCTAAGCTGTAATAAAAGCAAAGCGTGGACACACTACACACTTCTAAACCGCTCATCCTTCCGGGTCACGGTGGGGTGCTGGAGCCTATCCCAGTTTGGACACACTACATGCTTATAAAATTGACATTGTATTTAGTTGCTGAAGATTCTGTTTATTTTTATTTTAAGTGTATTTGTTTTGCTGAAAAATTGTACTCAGTGTACTTCATGGTCGTAGCTACGCCTCTGATACATACACACAGAGTGCTCAAGTGGACAGAGGCTGTTCCACTTGTGGGTTCCTTTGGGTTTAAAAGACTGTAATCTTTCTCTTCTACTTGCTCACTCTGCCTCTGTATTCTCTCTCTCTCCTTCTCTCTGTTTCTCTCTCTCTCCCTCTCTCTCTCACTCACTCATTCTTTCTCTCTCTCTCTCTCTCTCTCTCTCTCTCTCTCTCTCCCTCTCTCTCATATTCGGGTGTAAGAGAGGATATCCTTTGGCCTTATCTGCTGGCCTGTGGATTGTGCAAGAGGCCGCCCCTGACCCAGAAATTCACCCGTCTGCTTTGTGAAAGTGCACGTAGCATGGAGCATGAGGGTCAAGGTTTAGCAAAAATTTAAAAAAAAAAAAAAACAGCCATTAAAAAATGTGAGTCATGCTTTCCTGGTTAGGGACAAGAGATATAGAGACAGTAACCTAGAAAGAGAGAGAGAAACACCATTCTAATGGCTAAGGTCACCTGCGGGTCATACTCTACATCCTGTCAGATCTGACACAATTGCTCACAATAAGGCTGCAACAGAAACCATCATGTCACTTTGCATAATTTTATTATATTTATCATTCATTTCATTCATCTGGTTTATTATTTATTTTATTTACATTTATATTTAATATAATTTAATAATTGAAATAACTGAGTTTACATAAAAATTGAATATTTTTTATGTAAACTCAATTTTTATCTAACTATTTTCCTGTACGGTCTTAAAGTGTGTAATTTCATTTTCTTATTATTTCATCAATTGGCCTTTACGATGATTTACTCTGTTTTTGTTCATTAATTTTGATTCTGTTAATAAGAACTTTGGTGAGTTTTGCTGTTTTTAAATGTGCTTCTTTAATAAACTTGACCTTAACTTCCTGTACAGAGTTACAGTATAATTAAATTTACACTTTGCTTCATTTACAGTAGTTGGTTATGGTAGAAGACATCTAATCTGAGACCAGTTTTATGCCTTTTCTTTATAGTAGCTCTAATCAAGATGTAGCTGAGAAAACTAGTTGGTTACTAGCACTAAACACCAGCTCTCTGGCTCAGTTTGTGTACTGCCCTCAGCTGTGTGCTTTTCAAGACCAGTAGGTGCTGCTGGATTGGTGAAAGACGTATGCTGTGTACTCCAGATTGGGACTGGCTGGTCAGGAGCGGCCATAATCTGAGCTTCACAGCACACAGTGGCAGGCAGCAGATGGAATAAATTTGTATGTAAGGGGGGAAATCTAATAAATAAATAAGCAAATAAATAAATAAATAAAATTTGCAGCATTTAGTCAGGAATTATATGACTTTGAGTTTACTAACACTGAGAAAGAGGGAGTGAGAGATTGCAAGAGAGAGATAGATGAAGAGATGAGATCATCTACATATGGGATGAGGGAGCTGAACATGCGACTCATCTGTGTGTATCCTCTAATCTGAGTAAACAATGGTGCGAGATGCGTCGGGCTGACACACACAAGGGCACGGAAACAGCAGTGCACACACATCATCCGGCATATCTGCGGTAATCTTCAAGCGAGTGGGGAAATATGCTTTATAATCCAGGACTAGGAGACACGTGCAGCTGAGAACTTTCGGGTCACAGTAGGATAAGTTTTCTCATCCTTCTCACTGCTTTAGTTAAAAGAGCCAGACTGCAACAATAGACTATAAACAGTTAGAGTACAATACAATACAATGCAGCTGAGTCAGGCTGCAACAATGCAACTGACTCTGACTGCAACCGTACACCTGACTCAAGCTAAAACAATGCAACAGAGTCTGACTGTAACAATGCAACTGTGTCATACTGTAACAATGCAACTGAGTCAGACTGTTAATGCAACTGAGTCAGGCTGTAACAATGCAACCCTAGTCTTGCTGTAACAATGCAACTGTAAATGCAATTGAGTCAGGCTTTAACAATGCAACTGAGTTAAGCTATAACAACGCAATTTAGTAAGACTGTAACAATGCAACTGAGTTGGTTTGTAACAATGCAAGTCTGACTGTAAATACAACTAAGTCTGTAAAAATGCAACTGAGTCACGCTGTAACAGTGCAACTGAATCAGACTGTAACAACGCAACTGAATCAGGCTGTAACAATGCCGCTGTGTGTCAATGCAAGTAAGTCAAACTATAACAAAGCAACTGAATTAGACTGTTAATGTGCAACTGAGTCAGACTGTAACTAAGTAACTGAGTCAGACTGTAACGATGCAAATGAGTCAAGCTGTTACTATGCAATTGAGTCAGACTGTAACAAACTGACTGTAGATTGTAACAGAGTTATGCTATAAAAAGTTAGACTGTAATTAAGTAACTGAGTCAGATCGCAACAATGTACCCAAGTCAGGCTGTAACAACCCAAATGAGTCAGACTGCAATAGTAAAACTGAGACAGACTGCTCATTTGCTTCTGATGACAGATTGTTTTTAAAAAGTAATTCAGAATTGTGCCAAAATAATCATATTGAGGTTAGAAGTCTGAAAAGGGCAATCACTGAAGTGTGCAGTGCTATAACTGTGGTCATCCAGGACTGAAGTTTGTGGACACCGATGTAATGGTTGCAGGCCTGTGAACCAGGCTCACAGGCTGTCCCCCGTTTAGCTCTCCTGACCAAGTTAAAAGCTAAAAGTCTTCCTTTGTGGTGACATTAAGCCCGTGGCTGTCCAATCACTGTCCACTAAATATAGGCAGACACACACACAACACACACATGCTGCCCTGGACACAATCCTCTTAAGAATAATCACCTCCCTCTGGCTTACATGCACTGAGTGTTCACACAGCTTTGTAGCTTTGGGTGAAGAGGCCGCACAGCCTGAACTTCCACTCTAAACAGCCTTAGCAGCATTTACAAGCAGTCTAACCCCACTTTACATTTATCGGCTTGGCACAATCAGAAGTCATAAGGACAGTTCTCAAGCCGTTTTGTGTGTGTATGTGTATTATGCACCATAATAAGTTTTTCATTGTAATTTTCACTTGCATTTTCACCACATGAAAAAATTGGACTGAACTGAAGTTCTGACAAAGCACATGCAATAAAATGGAGGCACAGCAGCTCACCGTTTTCTGGCTGGTCCTTAATGTCTCCCTCACTGGGCTGGTTTGGACTTTCAGACTGCGTTGCTTCTGTACAGAAAAAAGGGACAGAGAACATGAATTAGACAATGAAAAATCAGTCCTTAAACAGTCACTTTAATGTTTTGAAGTTGCCACTCTATAGGAACACACAGAACATTCCCACATACTAAATCACACAGCAAAGCTCAACTTCAAAATTGCTCCACACAGCCTGCAGGCAGGGTGACATACTGCCCAGTACAGTGTAGTGCACTGCAGTATACTCTCTGTTTCTGTCTCTCTGATATTCACAGTACACTGCCAATATCATACAGCAGACCAGGCCACTGCACACATACACTATACGGACAAAAGTACTGGTACACACCTCTTAATCATTGAATACAGGTGTTTTATTCAGTCCCACTGCCAGAGGCGTATAAAATCAAGCAAATAGCCATTCAGTTTGTCTTTACAAACATCTGTGAAAGAATGGGTCGTTCTAAAGAGCTCAATGAATTAGAGCGAGGTGCTGTAATAGGATGCCACAGTTGCAACAAGTCAGTTCGCGAAATGTGTTCCTGCCTAGATATTCCACTACCACTGTGAGTAGTATTACTGAAAAGTGAAACGCTGAAACGCTCTGCTGACTCAATAACTGCAGAGCTCCAAACCTCCTCTGACATTAACATCAGCCCAAAAACTGTGTGCCAGGAGCTTCATAGCATGGGTTTCCAAGGTTGAGCAGCTGCATGGAAGCCTTGCATCACCAAGCACAATGCCAAGCGTTGAACTGAGAGGTGTAAAGTACGTTGCCACTGGACTCTGGAGCAATGGAAACGTATTCTGTGGAGTGATGAATCATGCTTCTCTATCTGGCAGTCTAATGGATGAGTCTGGGTTTGGCAAATGCCAGGAGAACGTTACCTGCCTGACTGCGTTGTGCCAGCTGTAAAGTTTGGTGGAGGAGGGCTAAAGCTATGAGCTATTACTTTCGTTTTGCTATACTTTTTAAATGCAATTGTAGATTTACATATTTAACTGCAACGGGGGTTATAGAATTAATTACACTTCCATTTTATTTTTATTCTGTATTGAAAATTTGAAACCTGCGTTGCACCTGGATTCTGTTTTATTTTTTATTTTATGTCAAGCTTTCCGCAGAACAAAGCTACTTGTCAAATGATAGCGATTCATTAAACTTAAATCATAATATCTCTTTTACTTAAACAAACACAAACATGGTATATGCTAAATATTAGAATGTGCATGTTTCAATGAACTATGAATGAGAAATGATTAATATTAAATTATGTTATGCATTGTTATTACCATTGATAATGGCTGCGTACACTGCATAAATGATTTACTCAGTTCCACAGTGAAGCCGTACTGAAATCAGACATAAGCATATGTCTGCTGTTCCACTTTGGGCGTTCTTTCTGGCTTTTTTAAAGAGATTTATATTTTGTGAATAAATATCTCACCATATTGGACACACCAGCAAGTCAAACAGCGTTAGTCAGTGAGTCTAGCCGCTGTCCTGTTGGCAAGAGCCACTTCAAGTTGAAGCCAGGAGAGAGAGAGAGCGAGAGAGAGAAAGAGAGAGAGAGAGAGAGCAGGAGAGTGGTGGGTGATCTACTGGCAGTCGCAGCACTTATGGAAATCAGCCTGGATGGAGAACCCTCCAGACCTGGATGTGCTGCATCTCTCGTAAAAAAAAGCCCTATAAATTTGATGGGAGAAATTTCTCCCAACAAGTGCTAGTTAACGGCACCATTAGCTGCAACGGCAATGATAAGCAAAGAGACATTGCAGGGATTTTCTCAAGATCCAGCACAGTCCCAGTGCTGTCTGTTTAATGGTTTTTACTGCAGCCAAAAAAAAAAATTAAAAAAATAAAAAAATAAAAAACCACCATACCACCCCCCCTCCCCGTGCATGATTTAGATGCAGGGGTGAGTATTGATCTCACACTGCGGATAAAATTGTCCGTGGGAGAGAAATATTACAGATATCCACTCAAAGCAAGCGGTCTGCAGTGACTCAGGGTGTAGGGACTCATCAGAGAAAGAGCCGGCGAAAGTGCGAAGAGAATCTGATTCATTGCTACCACAAAATACTACAAAAAAGTATAAAAATAGCAACTTTTTTTTTTAGGGCAAAACTACAAAAGTTCTAGGAAAAACTGACATTTAAAAATACAGTACTGTGCAAAAGTTTCAGGCACCTCAGAAAATTACTTTCAAAATAATTAAAAATTAACTATTTCCAAACTTCTCCTTGAGGAAGCTGAGTATTTGTAGTTTTTATCCAATTCCTTATTTTGGCTAATCAATCCTTCATTATGTTAAATTAGGCATGATTGTGATGGAATTTAACGAATCGATACGATAACTGGGGGAATACAGGAGGAATATGGCACCAAACCTATGTTCTAATAACCCGCTCGTATCAATGACCTTTTTGAAAAAAATAAAATCTTTACTTTTTAGTGTGTTAATGTTTGTTTGCATTTATTCTAATGCTGGTATTTTTACAGGCAAAACACACTTACTGTTGAGATAAATGGTTTAAACAAGACTTTCACACAGTACTGTATGCTCTTTACTTCTTTAATTCCTAAGGCCAAGACCCGCGTTCCCGAAAACCACCATAAAAGCCTATTTCACTAAATTTTCTGCAAAGACATTCAATAGCCCCATTATCCACAAATCAATGACACAGAATCACCGAAAGGAAAAGGCACCAATATACGTGATTTTTAAAACACAAGCGATTTTTTGAACACAAGGAAGGAAAGGTTGCTAAAGTGAACAAAAAGTGTAGCATAAGAACAGACGTCCCTCAAAAAAAGAGAAAAAAGTACTGGGAGGGAAAGAAAAGTTTGGCCATCTCTTCCATCTCTTCCTAGACAAAGTAAACAATTTAGGGACTTGTTTGCATTCAGCACGGCGCTGCCGTCTGCATCAACAGCTTAAAACAAAGGCAATCTGGAGAGCGGAGCGAACGCACAAAAAAGTAGCCGTCCCCCCAGCAACAGCCCAGAGATACGTGAAAGCAGCGAGGTGGAGGCGAGGGGGCAGGGGCCGTCCACTGGGTGTGTGCGCGCACGGGGCTACTTTCACACAGTCTCTCCGGCTGCCCTCCGCAAACCAAGTGCTCTCACACACCGAACCCATCGCTAATTAAAAATGCAAATGAGGCGTGAGACCCAGACTCAGTGTGTCACATCTGCATTTACCCCCCGTCGAGGGCCCTCTGAGAGACCGAGAGAGTGAAAAAAAACATCCCGCTTGAAATAAACATAAAAAAGACACTAAACAACAAACGACTAAATAGATGCACAAACAGGCCTGTTCACGGTGCCTGGACCTCCCCCACACCCCCACCTATACAAGTGCATAACAAGCCACTCTTTCTGTTCCAGAGTGAAAGACAGAGGAGGGATAGTCCCTGTCTATTCCTAATTTTGTTCTCACACTGGAGCTAAAGAGGAGGAGGACGCAACCCGGGTGTGGGAGAAGAAAGGAAAACCTGGAATAAGCTCATTTGAGACTCCAAGTGTTATTCTGCTTTGAGTTCTGGAGCATGGTTCATTATTGGGCATCAGCGCAGGGGATGAGGCTAAAATTGAACACACAATGTAATACCATTAGAAAATACCTGCCGCCAGGGTGCTGGATGACATTACAACTGTGAAGTTTTCCTAAGTCACCAATTTTTAACATTTACATAACCATTCAAAAGTATGAAATCATTGTTTTGAAAAATGTAAAACTAATTCTGTTGCAGATACATGTTTGGAGCTGTAGATGATTCCATAATAGAGTTACTTTATGTCACTAAATTACTAGAAATAGGTACTTACAGTTTTTTGGCATGTCAAAGTCTTCTTGTTATCCAAAACACTCTAAATTGTGAATAAACCATTAATTTACACTTAATTGACATGTTTATCACATCAATCTACAAGTTATTGGATAAGAAACTGTTATATGAGAAATTATTTCAAACTTGAAAGGTACAGTGTATGTACATATGTAGTTTTATATTATATATCTGCATTATGCGTAACTTATAACTGTCAACAGTAACTCCTCATCTAAACCGCTTATCCTACTGGGTCGTGGTGGGGTGCTGGAGCCTAAATTGTAATTACAAAAGCAGGTAAATATAGCACAAGGAGTCTTGTCCAGTGATTCTTATGCATGTAAAAATTATGTTCCTAACTGCATGGTGAATCAAAATTTAGCTTTTTCGCGAGGCAGCGATTGTGTAATCCATCATGCTATCCGATACTCTGCCAATATCCAGCTTCTCAGCCCTGGCACAGACTGGTGTGTGGTGTGTCTTTCTGTTGCCTCTAAAACCTGACCCAGCCCCATCCCAAGCTCAGCAACAAGTTCCTCACCAGAGAACAGGCCCTGCGCACCAGCGTGTGAGTGTGGTACGGATATGATGTCTTGGTGCTTGCTGAATTAGTCAACGGGTTGATTCCCTAATTAGATCATTAGGGCCGCTGCCGGCAGGCTGGGTTGGAGGAGTGTTATAGCCCCTGGCTTGCTGCTCTCAGACCCCCTGTCTCACTCAGCCTCCGAGGCCAGGCTGAGGGGGTTTGGAGGGGGGGTAGTTAGTGTGTGTGCACACACACAGCTTGGCCTGTTTGATTATGCATGCACTAAACCATCTGTACCTCTCGCAGGTCCTCTGCCTCAGTCCGTTGCGTTCTCACCAAGTGCTTCGCTGTAATCCAATTGTGTGTTAAAACCCTACTTTCAAAAGGCCTTTTACGCAGCGGCCTCAGGAACACGCAGCCCAATAAAAGGAGGCAGAAACTTAATTTAGAAATACAAACGGCCCTTTCTGGCCTATCAATGGAAGGTGAAGCTCCAGGGATTGGAGCATTGTTTTCACAAGTATCGTCGCTTGGATTTTTTTTTCTTTTACTTTTTTATTTTTCTCACTGCCAGACGTTACAGAAGAAAGAGATGTTGTGGGGCTCTCAAAAGCCCTGGCATTCCTTTAGAGTTTCACTTAAGATGAGAAGAGCTGAGCCAGTTCAAGAAGAAAAGTCTGAGAAATACTGTTCGTTTTCAAATGATACACTACATGAAACAGAAAAGTGGAAATTGCTTTGTAATTGGAGTTCCAGATTTCCATTCCACACTCTCATAATTTCACAGCCTAGACAGTAGTACCTATGTATTACTTACAGAGTAATTCATAGTAGTTACTGACTAATAAGGCTTAAGATAGATACATAACAAAAAATTGAAATTAAGGACTTAACTAAAAAAGAAAAAAAGGAAGAAAGAAAGAAAAAAGAGAAAGAAAAAGTCTGGTAACATGGGCCTTCCAGCTTGAACTTTTTCACCTCATATAGTCTAGCGTGCCTGTGTCTCTTGTGTCTGCGTTCTCTACTGTACACACACTTCATCACCCACTGTATCAGAGCCTCACTCATCGCTGAGCTGGGCTGGAGGGATTGTGTGGGGGGGGTAGGGTAAAGAGTGCTGTGCTCTCAGCGTTTGTTTCCGTTAACTCGCGCCTCTGTCCAGTGTTTGAGTAACCTTGACCTCCGCCCCTCCCGCTTCTGCGTCATGCCGTATTTAATAAGGGCTAGTGTTTAGACAGAACCCTTCTGCCTCTCCTCTATAGATCAGCCAAACGCCAGGACTGCCGCATTCTCCTTCTCTCTCACAACATCACTTCCTCCCAGAGCTGTTTTTCTGCAGGGCTAAGAAAGACGGAGGGAATGAACTTTTCAGCTCATGTTTACTCAGACACCAACAGGACTGAAACATTCAGCAGTAAATTTTTGTCCTTAGAACTTAAGAGTTGTTACTTTCCTTTTGCTATACTATTCAAATGTAATTACGTAACTACATGTTTATTTATGAGGGACACAAAATCAACCAAGACCAGACTAGGCAGATTTATTGCTCAAAACATGAAATCAGAAATCTGCCAATTTATTGTTTTTATTTTGGCAGATCTGTGTTGTGATTTATGAGGTAAATAATGTAAGGCAATAAGGGTACTAGCACTGCTACTACACATGTACCAAAATGTTTTATCACAATTATGCATGACTCGATGTGCTAAATATTCTCTTACTTTCAGTATTATTTTTTTTAAATAACACTTTGAGGAGCAAATAATGTTGATTTCTATAACAGAAAGTTTGGGAAATGTGCTAGTGTGTTTTGTGCATTCATTTACCCCACACAGTGTGAGCTTGGGATTAAAAAGGCTAATAAAAAACGGCCAAAAATCAGCCACCAGCAAATTTGACTTTAAAGAAATCTGAATCAGCCATAGAAATTTAAATGACATTTTCATTTGATTTACGTTCCGTATCAACAGTTTGTTGTGATCTGAAGCAACGACCAAATCATGGCAGAAATATAAAAGATGTTTTTACTTCTGCAAAGCAAGACAGTGTGGATAAAAACTACTTTTCATCAAATTTAAATCATTATATAATACTCTTGTACTTACAAAAACAAATCTGTTGTCAACAGACAGTTCAAAATGTACTTTCAACAGAACGTCTGACTTCTAATAGTGAAGAGTAGTAGTAAGAGTAGTTATGTTCATCTGTTCACTCCACATGAAGACTGAACATGCTCTGATGCTAAAGAAGTCAAACTAAGCATGGTGAAGTCAGTATTAAAAAAAATATGGGAATTCCATTCTGCGGTCTCTTGGCGATGACATTATTGGACCACTGCGGTCCAATAAACTCTCTATTCCAATCTTGCAAGGAACAACAAAATACCATACAACGTTTCAATTATTCTTTTTGTCAGACCAACTTGTGCTATTGCCCCTGCAAATGTCAGCCACTGCAAAAATGAGCTGGATCTTATAACAAAAAAGGCTATCAATAAACAATAATTAAAAGAAGCTAAAGTGTAAGAATGCACTGTTCTTTTTCAGCTAGAGCTTGTAAATCAGAGAGCTCTCCTGCAGAAAGCGCACAAGAAGCTTTCAGCATTGCCAAGCCACTGTTACTGGGAGACAATGGTGGGACATTCCTGGCCACCTTGTGTCCACGTCCCCCGGGCTTGGAGTGGCTTTGTAGAGCAAGATATTACTATCTACCGGCAAGACTGGAGAAACGATATGCGCAAAAAGCCAAAACCACAAAACTGGACAAACAGATATGACATTTGGGCTCTACTCAGGCAACTGAGTGGCTTTAGTGACTATTTTAAACATTTTTGTTAGTAGGCAGCTATGGAACTGGCTACATGTCTGGAGGTACAGAATTAATTTCCCTGCTGAAAAGAAGCGGTTTCATTATCAAGTTTATTGGGAAAAGGATGGGGACAAGCGAAACCTACGTACCCTAGTTCTCTACATCATTGTTGTTACAACAAAACCTTGTCTGAAACGGTGACTTCATAGGAGAAGGAAAATTTGTTCTTAACTTTGTAAAAACACCGAAAATAAATTGCTTCTTGCAAGGTTTTGAGTAGGACTAAGCAGATTACAGAGCTTATGATGGACCGGAGAGAGAAAAGGTGAGAAAGATCAAGTAAGGTGCTCCATGGTCACAGCTCTTGTGTGGGAAAAGTTCTTCTCTCTCTGTTCTTAATGGTGTTACTACACTTTGCTGTAGTATGCTGTGAGGAGCAAACTCCCCTGATATGGGCTGAAGTTTCTAGGAAGAGGCAGGAAGAGTAGGCCAAGGAGGAGGGAGAGAGGGAAAAGTTCTTGGCCTTTTCCCAGGAAAGCAGAGAGAAAAGCTGGATCCCAACATTCCCCTGGGACATGGTGAAATATACAGCCCTGGGGCCGCTTTCAATTTACTCTCTCTCTCCCTATCTATCTATCTAGCTCTCTCTCTCTCTAAATAGCTGGGCTGTGAGAGAGAAGCTGAGCCTGTCAAGGATCTAATGTGTACTCCGACCTCTCATAGTCCTTATGTGGAGAAATAGAAAGATCGAGAACGGGTCAAGTGTCTGTGTGAGCGTGGTTTCTTTCAAGAGGTAGCGGGGAATACTCACAACCGAAAAAAACAAAAAACAAAAAACAAAATCAATCAGTTCAAATACTGAAACCCATCAGTCTTCCAATTGAGAGTTAGAATTGTAACACAAGAATACAGGGATGTCAAAAAGTAAGACCTTTTACAACAAAAGTGCCAAAAAGCATATTTTTTGGCAGCGTTTTTAGCATTTGGTTTTGGATATTCCTCAAAATGTCCAAGGAAAACGACTGAGAGAAAATACTGTTGAGAAACAAACAGCATCTTGACTAGCCACAGCAGAAACATCCTGCCTTTGTCTTGTCTAGTAGAAACAAGCATGGAGCAGCAGCGCATGTAGAGGTGTTTGTCCTTGCTTTAACAGCAGGGAACCTCAAAAAAGTCAGTAGAATACTGTCCCAAATGGTCCAGCAGAACAATATGGAGAGAACTGTGGGTATTGTTTTCCCCGTGCTGTGTCTGGATGTGCTGTGAGGGGAGAAAAATGCCCATGTTTGACCTCTGTCAGCCCCGATTTCCTGCTGGAGAAGCACCGTGTCTGAGGATACTCTATTGAATAATAAAAAAAAGTGTTGTCAGTTTGATTGTCATTTGCCAGAGATCTAATCTCAGTGAGTACCGTGAGACCCTCCCCTTGTGACACGGCAGGAAGAATGCAGCAGAGTAGAGTGCATGTGTGTGTGCTGTAACTCACCGCTCTCTCCGAGCCCAGCTGACAGGCTGCAGCTGCAGAGGGGGAGCGGAGAGGTGTATGCTGGGGCTTCGATGCTGTCAGGAGCATGGACACACCTGTCTCCACAGCAACTACTGCCTGGAGCCAGGTAACAAACCTACATTTACAGCACTCCTTCACTTTCCAGTAGGGGTTGCACAATGCACTGCACTTAATGATTATATACTGGCCTTTGCCATACTGCAGAAGGCTATAATATGCAGATGAGCCCTCTAACCCATGTGAATATTCTGACCAATCACAGTTTCAGATGAGTGAGTATTGTGATGAAACAAGGTATTCATGTAATCCAACAAAAGTAAATATTTTTTAGTCAAAATAAGACAAGCCAGTATAACCATGTCACATTACTGGTTCACTGAAGTCTTATTTGTATTACAAGGAAAACTGCAAACACAGTATGAAAAATAATCACAATACTAGAACTTTGTGCACATCATGCAGCTGTACTTTACAGCTTTACTTGTACTTTAACTAAAAGGTACACACACTTTTCACTAAAAAGACAATAACATGGGGAGTTCCACCATCTTATACAAGAGCTGAATCTGTACAGTGAGTGATTCCGAACATATTCTCATGTGAGTGGGGGAACTGCTTCTGCTTGTATCTTCTCTCATTAAAAAGGGCCAAACAAACTACAGGGAGCCCATCTTGATGCACATTTGCCTGGACTGCATCTATGACAAAAGAACTCTGATTGGTCAGCCTGATTTTTAAAGTGCTTGCAGACCGCGAGAAATCAAGCTCCGATTACAAATTTTCTAATCGCCGCCTCGCAGTCCATCAGTTTCTGACTAAATGTGAAAGATGTCATTAATATGCATGTGTTCGTTTCGTGAACAGGCCTTAGGTATCCTCCTGCTCCATTTTGTTTTAACAGAACCACCAATCCACACTCAGAACAAAGCTGGAACAACAATGGTATTCAAGTCTGGAATTACTTGGAGAAGAAACTATGGGACAGTACAGAGATGTGTGGAACCATTACAGAGAACATGACATAATATGCCCTTCCCCAGGCCTGATCTAATCTGGAACACAAACTCTCGACTTTACACATAAACAAGTCGCTCTGGGGCCTGCGAGGTAAACAAATCTGCCTTGAATAAATAAACAACGGAATAGCATTTGCACCTGGCATGGAGGGGCCCTGAGTGGCTAGCCACAGACACCAGGCGCATGGCTCTGTGGGCAAGCCTCTACGCTTCTTCTAACAAAATCAAAATAGAAAGTCTCCATGATCTTGGCAGTACGACATCAGAAAAAAAAGACAGGGTGATTCACTTTGGCAGCCAACTCTCTTCCTCACACACATACACACACCACACATACGCACACACACACACAAATGCACAAATTTTCTATTTGCTTTTTGGCTGCAGTCTGAAACAGACTGGAAAGCACTTGCCAAGGTGGGCGAAAGCACTGACAGCGTCGTGCTCCCCGGCCTGATTCTTTCCCACTGGCAGCTTCACACTGAGGAGAAATATCCCAGATAGCCCAGATACTCAGACCAGCAGCACAGCATCAGCTCACCCAGAGCTCCAAAAAGTGCCACAAACACGAACACACACACACACAAACACACATATCATGGAAACTGCACAAGTATTTAATACTGCTAAGAAAATCAACCGTTTGTTGTATTTTAAATTCTTTTACTGTAAACCACTTTCCATTAATTAAAAAAAAAACCCCAAAATACAAAACAATTTTAGTGAGAGCCCATTTAAAAAAAATATTTATATCTAAAATGCAGTTAATCATCATAAAGTCCATAATGAAAAAACAAATAAAAAAATAAAATCAACATGCCTTTTGTAGGTGAATTTTCATTATTGATTTTTACATATTATATTGACGTGATACAATCCATCTAATGAATTGAAATGATAAGCACCAATTTCAAAAATGCAGCTGATCAATGCCACTATGCCACTCTGTGCTACACTCCCTAATTTATAATTTCACAGAAAACATAAATAACCATAGCATTCAATACTTGAATAAAATATTTTCTCCATGCAAAAATAAATAAATAAAAAGAGCACACAGAACACCCTGCCATTAAAACCTCTCTTCTATTTCGTGAGAAAGTAATCACTGCGGTTAGCTGTTGGTTACAAAATGTGCTGTGAATCTGAACTGGAAAGCGCACATTTTGAGTGGCAAGCGAAGAAAAAGCCTTTGGACAAATGCTCGGCTGTGAGCGGCAACTCGGTCCAAGTCCCTGGCGTCTACCCGAGAGTGTTAGAGGATCCGGGCTGATGCCAGCCAAAGCTGTAGGTTTGTCATTTCAACCCTGGCAGCACACTTACATGTGGCCTAATCAGCAGAGGAAGAGAAACAGTGCAAAACTACTATGTTTATTTTGTTCAGTCAAATAGTGACAAAAAATATTAAAATTAATTTGTTTTACACAAGGGATTTCTGGAAAGAATGCCAATGACAAAACGTGCAATTTGTATGTGCAAATGTGCAATTTTATCCAGAGAGTGACGTTTTGTCTGGTGAATTTTATTTCTTGTGCTATGTAGCAAAGGGACATAATCGATCGCTATCGTCGTTCTGGTCTCCCTCACCATAGCTCCTCCCCGCTGCCTCCATTTTGTGTTCCCCAGTCAGCCACCATTTTGGAACAGCCGCTTCTCGACAGGAACATAAACAACAGTCAAATCTCTCGCTAGCGAACGCATCATTCAGATTTTCCATTTAAAGCATTTTCTGCTACTGACAATTCAAACAAATAGTTCTTATAATTACCAAACAAAACACTTCAATAAAAAGAAAAAAAAAGGCTCGAGTTTGAAAGGGGATGTTTCCAGTGCCAAGACCCCATTTAAAAGCTAGTCATTCCCGCTCTCTTTTTTGTCTTCATTCTCCTCCTTTTTCTCTCTGCCTCTCAAGCTTATCCCAAGCATAGCTGTTAAATCGTCCTGCCAGGCACAGCTATACTGAGAGAGAATCACGTTAGCTGCTCCCATTGTTGGATGACACAGAAGCTGCCGCTGCCAAGAAGTTTTCTGCCAAGTTCAACAACGTCCTGATATGAAGAAAGACAGAGCGAAAAATACTAGCTCTACACACAGCCACAACACCTGACCATTCTTTGTCTTAGACTGATTTGATTAATTAAGTAATAACATAAAGGCACTGATATTGCTATTTATTATTAATGTACACCCCATCCCCTTACCTCACACCCTGGCAGCCATTTTAAAAGCTTTGGAAACCATTTTAAAAGTGCCCTCGCCCTCCTTTGAGCGGTTGCCATCCTTGATGCCACCCTTTTCCCCAACAATGGCCTCCGAGAATTAGCAAATATGGCATTTGGCAGAGAAAAAAAAAATCAAATACGGTATTTACTGACATTCGAATGAATATGATATTGTACAAGAATGAAGAAATGAATGCGCTTAAAGCAACAAAGGGACTATTTGCAAAACGGGATCTGCACAAAGGAGTTACATTATAATGAAAAAGGAATATTAAATGCTCTCTGTTAATGCCCTGTTTTATTTTGCATAATTGTGCATTGCGAAAAAGGAATATATGACCACATATACCATTCTTACCAAAATTTTGGTGCATGGTCTGTTAAAAAAATGTGGATCCACTCCAGTTTTTTTTTCCCTAAAAACGTCTTGTAGTCAATGCAATGCACAACAGCTAAAAAACGGGTTGTGGTGAGGGGTGAGTTTTAATAATGCACAATTAAAAGATTCTAAAAAAATCTATTTCTAGGAGGATTACAGACCTCAGAACTGTAAAATTATATATATATATATATATATATATATATATATATATATATATATATATATATA
>JAILXH010160876.1:0-11287 GCA_023558415.1 Piaractus mesopotamicus
AAAAAAAAAAAGGCTATATTTGTGTTGTAGAGATTCCGACCCCTGGTTCCTATCAATACCACTGTAAAGAAATCTGAGTGGTAAGTTTCTCTGCAGTGAGCAATTTCACATCAAACCACTCTGAATGACTTTGTTTACATCTGAATTATGCAGAAATTTTGGAAAAATGGTGAAATTTCCTTTTAAATTGGGAGCTGTCAAGTGGCCTGAACAGAATATGGCCTCTACCGGCTGAAAAGAGTTTTGGCTTAAGCAGTGGTTATGGTTATGGCTTAGCCATAATAATTGTGTAATCCTAAAATGTAAAGTTATTAAAGCACCATTTGGTGCGAAATACAGCATACCCAGTTATATTCAAGCAGCCATGCACTGCTTAAATTCAGAAAGCTCAAGTGCATTTGGAAACCTGCTAAGCTTTATTTAGAAACATCTTCTAAATTTAATTCATGTCCTGAATTCTGAGTCCTGAATACCCCTATATTTAATCCTGTTTTAGGGCAGGACTGTATGTCCAGAAAAACAACCTGCAGAGGAGTTAAATATTGTTAGTAACGCCTCCCACTGTGGCTGAACAGATGTCCAGTAAGCCCCTCTTCATCTCTCCCTCTCTGTCTACAGCTATTCGTTTTGGGCGAACGCCCCTAGCTGAGAGAGACAGGCTAATATCAGAATTCCGCACGGAAGTAGGCCAGTTGGACCAAGAGTCGGCAAACTTGCAGACTCTCGCCAAGCACTTATATGATTCCTACCTCAAACACTTCCCTCTGACAAAAAGCAAAGCCAGGGCCATTCTATCAGGCAAGGATGGTGAACATACGGTAAGATCCAGACACATTTATACTATACGTCCAAAAGTAGTCAGACACCTCACGGTTAAGCGTTTCTTCTGAAATCCAGTATTAATAGGAAGTTAGTCCTCCTTTAGTGCAGTAACAGCCTCTACTCTTCTGGAAAGGTTTTACACTAGATGTTGGAACATTGCTGTGAGGATTTAAACATTAGTTTGGTCATTAATTAGGTTTGGATCACTCCAACTCATCTCAAAGGAACTGGATGGATCTCCATCACTCTTCTTAAAGGTGTTCAGTGGAGATTCTTTACTCTAACTTATCCCAGAAATGTTCACTGGAGCTTAATTACTCTGACTCAGGCATGTCAAACTGGGGACTTTCCAGGCCAAAGTGCTGCAGAGATTAATGTTTACCCTCATCTAACACTTTAGTTTATAATTTAGTTCATGAAGGCTTTGCAAGTTAGCTGAGGAGCAGAATCAGGTGTGTTTAATGAGGCATTAAATGTGCTGAAGTCTGCAGTGTTTTGGTCCCTGAGAACTGGAGCCTAACACATGTGATCTAACACCCCCTATGGTGCTCAGTGGAGCTTCTAGTGTTGTAGAAGTCGGGTCTCTGTCTCGTCTCAGTCTCAACCTCATTTAGACTGGGTTTAGTCTTGGTCTCTTGGTAGCTACATCTCTTTAACTCATTAAGATGTTGTCAAACTTTGTATCTCAAAATCATTCTATCCATCAGTAGAACACTCCACTGACAAGCATCATCTTTCCAGAGAATGTTACTGCTCCATACTTCAGTGGTTAACAGTAAAATCTACAACCCCATTTCCAAAACAGTTGGGACCCTGTGAAAAATGTAAATATAAACAAAATGCAATGATGTGCAGATCACTTAAACCGTATATTTCATTGAAAATTCTTCAAAGAAAACACATCAGATGTTGAAACTGAGAATTTTTGTAGTTTTTTGAAAAATAGATGCCCATTTTGAATTTGATGCCAGCAACAAGTTCCAAAAAAGTTGGGACGAGGGCAGCAAAAGGCTGGTAAGTTATTTAATGCTTAAAAAACACCTGATGGTTCATTGGCAACAGGTCAGTAACATGATTGAGTATAAAATGAGCATCTCTGAGAGGCTGAGTCTTTCAGACGTAAAGATGAGGTAGAGTTCACCACTCTGTAAAAGACTGCACAATCAAATAGTGCAACAATTCAAGAAAAATGTTTCCTTAATATAAAATAGCAAATAGCTTTTGATTTTTATCATCTACAATACATAATATCATTAGAAGATTCAGAGAATCTGGCGAAATCTCTTTATGCAAGAGACCAAAAGGCCAAAAACCAGTATTTGCTGGCCGTGAGCTTTGGGCCTTCAGACGGCACTGCATTAAAAACAGACATGATTCTGTAGTGGAAATCACTGCATGGGCTCAGGAACACTTCTGAAAAACACTGTCTGTGATAACAGTTCGGCGCTGCATCTGCAAATGCTAATTAAAACTCTAAAACACAAAGAAGAACCTGTACATGAACAAGATCCAGAAATGCTGCCACCTTCTCTGGGCCCGGGCTCATTTAAAATGGACTGAGGGGAAGTGGAAAAGTGCCCTGTGGTCCACCAAATCAACATTTGAAATTCTTTTTGGAAATCATGGACACTGTGTCCCCCGGGCTAAAGACCACTCAGCTTGTTACCAGTGCACGGCTCAAAAGCAAGTATTCATGATGGTATGGGGGGCATTAGTGCACATGGCATGAGTGACTGGCACATCTGTGAAGGCACCATTAATGGTGAACGATAGATACATGCTTTGGCAACGTATGCTGCCATCCAGACAACGTCTTTTTCAGGGAAGGCCTTGCTTATTTCAGCAAGACAATGTCAAACCACATTCTGCATGTATTACAACAGCATTGCTCTGTATTAAAAGAGTCCGGGTGCTAAACTGACCTGCCTGCAGTTCAGACCTGTCACCTTCTGATAACATTTGGCACATTATGAAATGAAGAATACGACAAAAGAGACCCTGAACTGTTGAGCAGATGAAAAATGGGAAAACATTTCACTTTCAAAACTGCAGCAGTTGGTCTCCTCGGTTCCCAAACGATTACAGACTGTTGTTAAAAGAAGAGGTGATGAAACACAGTGGTAAACATGCTCCTGTCCCAACTGTTTTGGAACGTATTGGCATCAAATTCAAAATGGGCATATATTTTTCAAAAAACAATAAACTTTCTCAGTTTCAATATTTGATTTGTTGTCTTTGTAGAATTTTCAATGAAAATTTGCACAGCATCCAAACTTTTTTGGAAATGGGGCTGTATTAATTAGAAGGGGTGTTTCGATACTTTTGGACTTTTTGATTATGATCCTTTCAGAAATTATTTAATGCATCATGAAATCTCAAATTTAATCACAACTTGATTCAATTCAGTCGTTTTGGTAGAATTCAGAATTATTTTTTAAAAATACACTGAATAACGTATACCAAAAAAGTTTTTAAAGTTTCTTCAAAGAACCATTCACAGCTTCTCCGTCATGAAGAAGAACTATTTAACCGAGCTAAGAGCATTTAAGAATTCAAATGGTTCCCTGAGTTGGCATGGTTCTGTATGAAACCACTGATTTTACTAACCCTGAAGAGCCCTTCTTTAAGGCTATACACAAACAGGGCTAAAGGAAATATTGATGCATTAGACAAATCTATACAATAAAAAATGTACACTTTATTGAACATAGTTTGATCGTAATTGATTCTAATTTTCCACAATTGATGCAGTTGAATCATATTCAGATTTTTACACCCTTTATTATTAACAATAATTACAATAAACTTTCACTCCATCAGCCTTTTGTCATCCATGATATGAAGTCTCTGATAGCTGGGCAGAAGTTATTAAACTCCATACAGGCCCCTGCTGTCCCTATGCTGACCTCAGAGCCACTCCCATCTCAGGAGCTCAGCGAGGAGGTAGAACTTTCCTTCTTCCGTCAAGTCCAGTTCCGTCAGGCTGCAGGAGTCCAGCAGGTCACCAAGTTTGCCAAGAGCATCCCAGGCTTCATGAAGTTGGACATTAATGACCAAGTGACCATGCTAAAATACAGCGTTATCGAGGTGCTGATTATCTGCCTGGGGAATTTCACCAATAAGGACGGTGTGTTGATGGCCTACGGTGAGATCTTTGTGACCCGAGAGTTCCTCAAGACAGTGCGGAAGCCATTCTGTGACATGATGGAGCCCAAATTTGAGTTTTCAACAAAGTTCAATGCACTGGAGCTGGAGGACTGTGACCTGGCGCTCTTCATCGCCACCATCATTCTCTGTGGCGGTATAAAACTGTTTTTGGTAGTATTTATCACGCTTTATAAATCTACACTCATGAGCCACTTTATCAGAAACTCCTGTCTTGTAGCTTCACCATGCTGGTGTACAGTTAGAGACTGTAGTCCATCTGCTGATGCACACAGAACTGCTCACAGCTGGACAGTATCTGGCCAACAGCAGTCCTGTGATCAGAAACTGACCAATGATGAATTGGTCTGAGGCTGGCTGACAAATAGTGCATGACAACAGATGGGCTACCATCTGTCACTGTACACCTATAAAGTGGACTTTTAAGGTAGGCAGATATCAAAGTGAGTGAAATTACGAAGACATGTGTTGCTAATAAAGTGGATGGTAAGTTACAGTTCTGTACAAAATTCCACCCTTCAGTATTTCATTTCCAGTCAAAGGGACCAGTAAATACAAGTTATTAATTTAAAGACATTTATGTAGAAACTTCAAAAACTATCTGTAATATCAACATTTTTAGTATTTAGTGTGTCCGTCCTTTATGTTTTTATCACAGCTTCCATTCTGAATGGTTTTTCAAAGAAATCTGCAGGGATATTTTTCCACACCTTCAAAGTTCAGTTGTAGAAGTTGGTTTAGCTTTTTCTGCTTCTTACAATCCAAGCACTTCCAAATACATTCAGTGATGTACTGACACACAATACATTGCTGCTACAAGATAAACACTTCTTATAAGTTCATTATGAATGGGCAGGGCTAACCTGCTGTAAACTGAATAGACAGATATTTCCTTCTTTTCATTTTACAGCTTGCTACATTGATGCATGCTACATCAAATGCTTTAATTAAATGAATAATAATAAAATTCAATTTTCCACAATATGGACCCTTTTTTTTTTTAAACAGTTTCCCTGTTTATTCACTTATTTTCCTTTGACTTTCTCCTTCCTAATGCAGGTGAATTATCACACATCTAATCTTCTCAGAAATACCTCCTGAAAAATTAATAACATTCTTAATGGCTGTTTTGACTTAAATATATGAAGGGTGGTCTGTGACATTTGCACAGTACTGTATATTCTGAATATTCTTGATAATGATATGCTGTACACAGTGTGTGTGTGGGTGGGGGATGAGAACATGCACAAGATTATGTAACTCTTGCGTAAGGTTTATTCAGTGCTCATAAGGTTCCAACAGCAGAATTTCTTTCTCATAATGCCAGCTGGCCCCCATTCCATCACTTATTGGGATTAATTCTAGCACTCTAGGGTGTTCCACAGCCCTGAAACCAGCTCATACTCCACTCTTTTTATGCCTAATTTGTAGATAGACCCGGTTTGGTCAATGCAAAAGCTATTGAGGAGCTGCAGGATGAGGTTCTGCAGGCTCTGGAGCTCCAGCTGAAAACTCTTCACCCTGAATCACCCCATCTCTTCGCCAAACTGCTGCAGAAGATGACAGACCTCCGGCCTCTGGTGGCCGACCATGTCCGCATCATTCACCTGCTGAAGAAGACCGAGCTGGACATGTGCCTTCACCCGCTCTTTAAAGAGATCATGAAGGATCTTTACTAGAGCGTCTATCTGAGGATGAAAGGAGGAGCTTTTGTCCTTTTTGCTAGCGATGCAATGTAGCCTAAGCTTCCACAAACATGTGAACAGGAACCAGGAGATATAAATCGCTTGCTGGAGAAAAACAGATTTCTACCAACATAAATCTACTAACTACTTCCACCAGTAATGATAAGCTGTTAATATGTGAAGAAAATTAAATTTGTACAGCAAGCAATGTAGCCTCTTAAGCTCCTTGGAACCACCGGTGGTTCCAAAATGCACTTCGTCATGTTCTTCATAACTTTCATATTTCATAACCTACATTCAAAAAGTGGGTGTCATATGAGAGCTGTAACTGTGTTCTTTCCAGTCAAATAGATGGGTAATGTAATTTTAAACCCTTATAATAAAAGAAGCTGAACTCACAGTTTTTTTTGTCTACTGAAAGTCGACCCATTTTTCCACAAATCTGGGTTATAAACTACAAACAGTTGGTGTCTTTTCAGTGATCTGCTCTGTAAAAATAATTTTTATAAAATAGTACAAAGAGCATCTAAGATTTTCGGCTTTCTGCAGTAAATTGTAACCATATAGCATTATGTGTGATCATAAAACACATTTTCTGTTAATTTGAGGGGAACTTTCACAAAAAACTTTCATGCAGTTACTGAATAATTTGCCTTAAGATTTGGCCATGTAAAGTCAGACGGACAAACCAAAATACACCCTGGAGCATAAGAGGTTAATAACCCAACATATATATATGTATATATATTGGGTTATTAACTTAATATCTATATATATAGATAGATAGATAGACAAGTTTGTGTCTATCTATATAAAGGTTTGTGTTTGTGTAAGACCAAAAACAATTTGAAATACAGTGCTATGATTTAAATTTTGGTTAAATTTTGCTCATTTTAAATTAAAGTGACCTAAATTAAAGTGGCCAAATCGTCACTATTTTTTCTTTGTTTATCTTTTCGTAATGTTTCCTTTTTTATACTCTTCAAAATTATAAATAAAACTTGTTTATTTTCAGGTTATAAAATAATAAAATAAAATAAAATAAATTTTTTTTTTTTGGACCCCACTGTATTTACAAACAGATTTATTACAACAAGCGGTTCAATTCTAAACATATGAGGCTAAAACCTGACAGATCTTTTTAAAAAATAGGCAAATTGTCTTGTTTTTGTCCTGGATAGCAAAGCCATATCAGCAAATATGGAATGAATTCAGACCAAACTGTGAAAAGCTTTCAGCTGCAGCAGTTCTAATCTGTAAGAAATAAAATATTTAAATAAAAAAGCATGATCTCTTTTTTTTATATTCATATACATGCATATAACAGAAAACAGTTGAGAATACATTGTGACGGAAGTGAAAACTTCATCTTTTCATTAACTGGCTGTGCAGACTGGCAGTAATCCTGCAATGCAGATGTCAATGACTTCCACAAGGGGGCGCCCAGTTCCTTTATCTTTTTTCCTGCCTGTTCATCACCACTAATGAACAGTGACCTCTGTTTAAAGCTGTGGACTGAATGTAAACTTCTACACAGGAAATAAGCAATGATCATTTACAGTCATATTACACAAGTTGCCTACTTGACTGACTTAGAAGATGCATTTACAGAGATTTATTTGCAAAAATGTTTTATCCTTATGTAGAAATAACCCAAACTTTTATAGGTTCTCAGGCTCTGTAATGATGATTATTAGTTTTTTTTTATCTAAAGTTGACTAAATAGAAAACTTCACTACAAGCTGTTTGTGTTAAAGCAGAACTCCACTGATTTTTCAAAAATTCTACATAATGAAGTGTTTGAGATGTAAACAAAGTCTTTCAGAGTGGTTTGATTTGAAATGCTGTTGTAGAGAAACTTGCAGAGTCAGCACTGTGCACAGTGGTGGTGACAGGAACCAGACGTCCACCTTTAAAAGCTCCCTCACAAAACGTTACTGCATAAACTGGTTATGAATACACTGCCTGATGTCTGGGACACTGTTTTATGATAGTTTTGTGATAAAGTTTTGGATTAAAATGTATTTGAGGGATACATGCAGGTCATTATGAGGCAAAATAGTCCCCAAAGAAAACTTTTTTTTTTCTTCCATATTTTCCATTATTTTACCATCATCAACATTACACATACAAACTCAGAAGAGGCGTGTAGGTTCACTGCTGGTTTTGGATAATAAATAAAATGGCTATATTTGTGTTGCAGAAATAGTGACCCTTGGTCATTTCACACCAAAACACAATGAATGACTCAGAAATTTTGAAAAATTGGTGGAGTTCCCCATTAAGATCAATTATTAAAGCAAGCTTTCACAGTGAAACTCATTTACTGTGATGATTTTGAGAAAATCGTTTTATAAAGTTTAATTCTCGGGGGTCACAGAAACAGACAGACGTGGTTAAAACGGAAAAACAGGAGTCAGCATATGCCTAAACAGTGAGGTGTAGGAATAGATGCTACCCACCATTTCCATCCAGTTATGTAACTTTCAGACTTGGATTTTTTTGATGACAGCGAGGAAAACTGAGGACTTTTTTCTCCACTCAGAGCTGCTGAGCTTAACAGAGGCCTAAACAGTTGTTTGGAAAAATCATCCCACAAGCTGAATGCTGGTTTATTCAGCTATTAACCCCATTACTGCATGAATGATGCAACTGCAGTAAAAAAAACATGAAAAGAAATTAGTACGAAAAGAACTTTTAGTACTTCGCAATTTTGGTAGTCGCATCTGTGTTCAATTGTACCCATAAGGAAAAAATATATTCCCAATGTATTTATCAAATATATTTTTGCAATGTATGAAAATTGCCAAAAAAATTTATTTATTTAATACACTTAAAATGCATTCATTTGTATTAGTTATTATGTCTTTTTAATTGCATGCAGTTTTAACAAAGGTTACAGACAGAACTACATACACATGGACAGAATGAAGGGTACTGACTTCTGTGTTTTGCCTTGTACTTTGCATAAACCACAAGCTATTAACCTTAAATGCTTTTTCACAGTGTATCAATACCTAAAACACTTGCTTTTGCCATGTTAAAGGCTTATTTGCTAATATCTGAAATTAAGTTACTGGAATACAAACTCATTTCAAAAGGTATCCAAACAGTAAAGTGCATTACACAAGTGTTTGGGCTATTTTCACACATTTTCAAATATATTAGATAAATACATTTACATTCATTTATTTTTGTATGGTATATGTGTAATATTTACCCACACATTTAAAATAAATGTATTTTAAAATGTACTTGGTTAATATGGTAATATATACTGAAATACATTTTGTAGTGTTTGGAATGTATCTCAGCATGGACTGCAATGTATTTGAAGTATATTTCATATACAAAAGTATGTCCATATATTTTTTCCACATGGGTACACTGCTGTAGGACACAGCTACGTTCTTCACATTGGAAAAAATAATTCAAGAAAGGGCACAAGTACCTATTCCCATAAGTTATGAGAACACAGAAAGATAAAATATGACAAACCAGCTACGAATACAGTCGTATACTGAGGTTTTGACACCCCGAGTCCGGTACCACGGTCTGTTTTTGCACATGCACGGAGAGTTTACATGCAACAAGAAATCTGATCACTGTGCTAAAATCCGGCTCTTTTTATTGGATTTCATCAGATTTCTAGATCTTACTCTGATGTAAGAAATCAGAGTGTGCTGTTTACATGACCATTTGAATAATCGGATAACTGCAGAAAATACAAAGACTAAGGCGCAATCCCATTTCACCCCTTGCCCCTACCACTTCGCCCTTAACCCTCTGTTTTGGGCGTTCATGTCTAGGGTTAAGGTGTCCCAATTTTTGTTGAGATAGAGGGGTAGGGCGAAGTGTTAGGGCTATATGGCCCTTCAAACGGAGGTTTTTCAGAGGCACTCCAAACAGAGTGTAATGAGGAAAACAAGAAAAGCCAGCAAGATGGCTGCGCGAGCGGCCAAAAAAACCCACAAATGTAAGTATTTTCACCTTTAAAAAATTACGATAATCACTGTATTATCTTAGTTTAATGTCGTTTCGATGTATTATGGTCGTATTGTTCAAAACAAGCATAAAAACCACTAAAAGTATGCTAACGTCTCGGTAGCCAGCTAGCTAATTTTCCTATTCCACCTTAAATAGTCCAACAGTACTGACGCCTAAAGTGCCAGAATGTAACTGCCGCACCATTTAAGGTGGAACGGGAAAATTCAAACAAGACTGACTGGCTGACTCCAGCTTCGTATCACCAATGAATTAGCAGTGGGCGATAATAAATAATTGTCTTATACCCCCTCTTTGAAAACATGTTACCCTAAATGTAACTAAAGCCCAGCAGCGCGGTTGCTGAACTTTTTCCTTCTCTTCTTCCTTTTTTTGAGGGTTGTCCCATTTTGTAGGGCAAGATTTTCAACCACTAACACTCGAAAACAAGGGGTAAGGGTAAGGAATGGGCCTAAGTGACCCTTATTAGTCCCACATCAGGGAAATTTGACCTCTGCATTTAACCCATCTTTGCAGTGGAACACCACAAACACACCAGTGAATGCACACACACTAGGGGGCAGTGAGCAGCCCTATCTGCAGCACCTGGGGAGTAGTTGGGGGCTAGGTGCCTTGCTCAAGGGCACTTCAGACCCATACTGTTGGCTCAGGGGATTGAATCAGCGATCTTTCAGTCACAGGGCTGGTTCCCTAACCTCCAGCCCATGATGCAATTACGATCGGACTATTGACTGCATGCAAACACACTCATTGTGATATCAACCCATTAAAAAAGCCAAAACACCTTACAAAACTATTAGGAACCTACAGAAACACTTCATGGTTTCTGTGTTTTTTCAGCAGGGTGGTACTACTACTTGACTGTATCTAGTCTTCTCAGCTAGCAATAATTAAACTGCAGCTAAATATTACAGTTCAGGCAAACTACAGATGATTGAAGTGTGTTAGTCGGGTTTCGTCTGTGTGCCTCTGATTTTGCTGCTTTGGGACCAAATCTGTCAGCAGAAACCTCTGATCAAAAACACAGCAAGGACTATGAAAACACACTCTTGCCATTTTACAGAACGTGCACGCTGACGAGCTCAGAGCTCTACAGCAGTGCAGCTCAGCTCGGACTGACCAGCAAGTTGCACCACCCTGCCACAGCAAACATGACATGCACGATCAAACTGTTGCACATGTGTGAGATGTAGAAGAAGCGGAGTTACCAAACTGCCTCAGCTGGCTTTCAGAGAACGTTTTGCTTGAGTGTAGTTCTGACATCAGAAGGTCCAACTTAATTCACAAGCTCCACGCTCATTAATTTCACCATTCGTGTGCAAGAGCATGCCGGGCATCCAGCCTCAGAAAACATTTTTAACATTTTTGCCTTCTAAATGGGATTCTACACATTTTAAAATGCATAGCTCAATGATGAAGATGGAAACAAAGAGTGGTTTGATGTGAAAATGTTCTACTCTTAAAAAAAAGTGCAATCACAAAATTATTATATGAAATAGTTGGGATATTTTTGAGAAGATTTATATTTATAATTTTTTTTAATAAATCATGGCAGACGGGTACATGCAGTGCAAGTCAAAACAGTACTCAAAAAAAAAAAAAAAAAAAAA